>JAOXOE010028168.1:0-16676 GCA_028565055.1 Phoeniculus purpureus | reverse complement strand
CAGAGAAGGAGACTCCACAACCCCCCTGGGCAGCCCCTGCCAGGGCTCTGGCACCCTCACCATGAAGAAGGTCCTTCCTCATTATCCAGCTGGGGAAACTGAGGCAACAGCCAGTTTGCTCTGTCTTCTTACAGCGAGATGACAGAGAAATGAACATATTGCTGACATTTGGGGGGTTTTGAGGTGAAACAGCTCTGAATATCTGCAGAGAGCCTCGACTGCACCTAAAAAACCCCCCAAACAGAACAACTCTGGGCTCAGGCGTCAGTTATGAGGTTAAAAACCAGCACGGCTCTGGTTTCCCTAACCTTTGCGCTGCTTAATTCTGCTCTGGATTAATAGGTTGTTCTGGTCTATTAGCAGCAGGGTTCGCTCGCTCTTGCCTCGTTTTGCTTGGAATAATAAGCCCAAAAAATTACAGCTGGGCAGCAGCGAGCCGGGGGCGAAGCAGAGGCGTCGGGGTTTCGCTGCACAAAGAGCACGGAGCAGCACAGCTCTTCCCAAACGGCTCCACGAGGGATGTTGGGGGTTTATTTAGGTTAGGAAAATAATCCCCCAAACCCACCCAGTGTCAGGAAACACAAAGAGATGAGAGATTTGACTCTTCCCTTTTGTTGTGGGGATGCAGGGGTGGGGAATGAGGAGCCCCAGACCCTCCCATCCAGGGGGCTGCTGTGACTCATCAGGGTTTGCTCAGGTCTGCGGGTTTTGGGGGGCTCTTTGTGAAAGGGGAAGCTGTCACCTTCCTTCCCCGAATGAATTCCCCCTGCCTTAGGGCCCATAACCCAGCGGGCAGGGTCATGGCTGGATTAGCCGGTGCTTGCTTGCTCCCCCCCAGCGAAGCCGCAGCGCGGCCATGGCTGCGTTTCAGGGGAAAGAATGTGTGTTAAAAGGACTAACGGTCCCACTGCCCATCAGGCAGGGCAGCCCTCGAGGTCATCTGGCGGTCAAAACCAAATCATTCCAGCCTGTTCCCCATGCCGCTGGCGCAGAGGTCACTGCCTCGCACCGCCGCCGTGCCCGGCCGAAACGCGCCAGCGAGGGGTGCTGGTGATTTTAGGGGGAACGTGATGGGAGAGCGATGCCCGCTCCTTGGCAACTGGGTTTGCACCAGGGACTGGCGAGGGTCTGGAGCGCCCGCGGGGCTCTGTCTGTGCTGCGGGGAGAGAGGAAGACATCGAGACAGGAGAGATCAGAAGGGAAAGAAGGGGGGAGCGGGGAGAGGAGAGGGGAGAGGAGAGGGGAGAGGAGAGGGGAGAGGAGAGGGGAGAGGAGAGGGACGGGAAGGGAAGGGAAGGGAAGGGAAGGGACGGGAAGGAAAGGAAAGGAAAGGAAAGGAAAGGAAAGGAAAGGAAAGGAAAGGAAAGGAAAGGAAAATGAGAGAGCAGAAAGGTTAAAAATGAAAAGGAAAAAGAAAACTAAACACATGTGTTCACTCTGTCTGACAACTGTGAGTTTGTGTGATGGGGAACAGAGCAGCCCAGCACACACTGCCTGTTCGGATGTGGGTGTTTAATTCTGCTGAGACCTCATGCAGTGGGGACTGGAAGACCATTTAACCCCTTGCAGCTCCTGTGGCAGTGGTACAGGGTGCCTGCACAGCAGGAAGGCTCTAATGCTGTCACGGTGTTTGCAAACTTGTGCCACGAGCTCTGGCTGTAGAAGTTGCACAACGGTGTCGGTATCAGTTCAGCAGATTTCTTTTGCCACGCAGACTCATGTCAGACAAACCAACCCCACGGAGCATCGCTCTGACAGGCCCTGCAGACAAAGGCAGAAAAACAGAGCGCAGAGCCTTTATGGCACATGTGGAAAATGGCATATGGATAATTTAGCGTGGCCTTTGGAAGCATCTGGAAATGTTATTTAAAAGCATTTTACAAGGGGTAGTAAACGTCATGTTGGATTTTATGCAGGAGAAGACACGGAGCCTGCAGTTGGTGTAACTTGCTTTGGTGAACTCTGAGTGACTGCACTGACTTCCAAACACCCAACCTGTCTCCCTGGGCTCTGTCTCAGCTCAGGACACTGAGGGCCAAGCTCTGCTTTATTTATTCCCTTCTTTTTCCCAACACAAAGAGGAACAAAGAGCTCTTGCTGCTCACCAACAACCCCCACACAGATGTTCATACTTTAACAGTCCTTTTGGGAGAAGACACCTTAGGAGCTGCATGGAAGTCAGCAAATACCATCGTTCACTGCAAATGCTCCTGCATCAAGAGACATGGAGGCTATTTGAGCATCTGGCCAGTCCCTTTCTAAGAGGCTGGTTGATGCAATCCAGGCTCTAAACTACTGCACCTCATCCAGTGCTCATTATTAAAAGACAGCTTCCAGGAAGGCATTTAATCTTGGCCTGAAGGCTTTCAGGACGTGAAGAATGCCCTGCTTCCCCAAGTCATTTGTTCCACTTGCTCTCCTTCAATTTAATAGCCAGCAATCCTGGTGACCACCAGCCATGCAGGAGGATCACACTGGGACTGGGCTGGGAGCTGGGGCAGGTCTGTCAGTGCTCTCTGCATTCAGCTCATGCTCTGCTGTTGTGGCCTCAGGGCTTCACAGAATCAAAGAATCCCTTCGGTTGGAAGAAACCTTTAAGATCATCAAGCCCAACCATTAACCCAGCACTGCCAGGTTACCACTAACCCTTGTGCCTCAACACCAGGTCCACATGTCTTTTAAATCCCTCCAGGGGTAGGGATTCCACCACTGCCCTGGGCAATCTGTTCCAGTGTCTGATAAGCCTTTCAGTGAAGGAATTCTCCCTAAGATACAACTAAACCTCCCCTTGTGCAACCTGAGGCCATTTCACAGAACATTAGGGGATTGGAAGGGACCTCAAAAGATCATCCGGTCCAATCCCCCACCCCGCCACAGCAGGATCCCCTAGATCCAGTCGCACAGGCACATAGCCAGGAGGGTTTTAAACATCTCCAGAGAAGGAGACTCCACAGCCCCCCTGGGCAGCCCCTTCCAGGGCTGTGTCACCTTCAGTGGGAAGAAGTTCCTTCTCACATTGATGTGGAACCTCCTCTGTTCCAGCTCACACCCATTGCCCCTTGTCCTATCATAGGGTGCCCTTGAGCACAGCCTGGCTCCATCCTCCTGACACCCACCCTTTCCATACTTATCAACACTAATGGGGTCACCCCTCAATTCCTTTCATCATGTCACTTATTCCTGGTGAGAAGAGACTGACCCTGGGCTGCAGGTTGCTCCTCTCCCTACTCCTCTGCAGCTTTTCTTGCTGTCATTAGACTGTTCATCAAGTCGTTTTTAATCCTCCCAGAACAACGAGCAAATGTAAAATATTATGATATGATGAATATGATTTTATATTGTAGTTACCTCTAGGCATTCGCTTGCTTAGCTCGTTGTGATTGTTAGAGCTCTTTTATCTGCTTCGTAATGAAAAACATTTAATGTAAAAATAAAAGGACTCACGATGATTTGGGGGAATTGCAGTGCTCAAGGCTTTCTTCCACACGTGCTTAAAGATATGTAGGAATGCAAGAGCCTGCGGAAGAAACACCTCATCTCGATCCCATCAAAGGAGTTTGAGCACAGAGCAGAAGCCAGCAGATGGCTTCAGGTGGGGGAAGGAGGGAACAGCATCACCTTCAGGTTTTGGGCCACCTTGGGGCATCCAGAAGGTCCAAGCTTGTTTGCAGGTCATAGAATCAAAGAATCCCAGACTGGTCTGGATTGAAAGGAACCTCAGAGATCACCCAGTGCCAACCCCTTGCCATAGGCAGTGACACCTCTCACCAGAGCAAGGTGCCCAGAGCCCCATCTAACCTGGCCTTGGACACTTCCAGGGATGGAGCAACCACAACCTCCCTGGGCAACCTGTTCCAGAGCCTCAGCACCCTCAATGTAAAGAATTTCCTCATCTAAGCTCTCATCTAAATCTCCCCTCTTCCAGCCTGAAGCATTCTCCCCTGATTCTATGACTCTTATAAAAATCCCTTCCCCATCTTCCTGTAGTCCCCTTCAGGTACTAGAAACTGCTATAAGATCCTCCTGGACCCTCCTCTTCTCTAGGCTGATCAGCCCCAACCCCCTCAGCAGAGGGGAGCAGAGGGGCTCCAGTCCCTCTTGGCCACCTCTGGATCTGCTCCAAGTTCTCCTCCAAAATCCATCCTTGCTATAAACCAGCCAGTGATGCTGCAGTGACCAGCGCTGTCAGAGAGGCTCTGCAGTCTGTAACCACCCCTTCAACCCTCACAGCCTGTGGTACAGAATCAAAAAGATGTGATTAAATGTGGTGCAGAGAGGCTGGAGTGGGCCTGGAGGTTTTGATGGAAGAAGTGGGATTAATCGGGCAGGAGCAGGCTGAGCTCATCCACTCCTACACTGTCACAAGAGGCTCCATCAGGCCTCTTCCACAGCTTTCACTCTGTTGGTTGAAAAACCCATTAGGCTTTAGTGGAGTGATTGCTGATGTATTTTAAGCCTTTCAGATACCATCTGCGGAGAACTGAAGGGCTCGGGCCATTAAAGGGTCCTTAAGAGCCAACTTGCGATGTGGAGGGTGAACACACAGGGGATGATCGATGGACGCTGGGGCTGGCTGGAAACGTCCCAGCAGGATGTCTCCCCAACTGTGAGTGTGCTGGTTTCTGATCCTTGCTGAAGGTCCTCCTGCCCCTCCTCAGGCAGCTCCTCTGCACCAAGAGATGATAGAAGTCCTGTTTTGCTCTGCACGTCCTCCTGAATAAAATGACGACGAATCTGAGAAAGAAAAGCAGCTGCCCTGGGAAAGCTCTCCAGCGGGAGCCGGTCTTTGTGTGGGGCTATAACAACATCAGAGCCTGTCCCTAGCAGCGTTCTCACAGCAGCCCCGCTCAGGCCACGGGAGAGGAATCGCTGTCTGCAGCCAAATCCCACTGAGCCCTGCTTGGGGTCAGCGCTGAGCTGCCCACAGAGCAGGGAGGGCACAGCTCAAACGTGCCCAGGGAACAGCATCAACCCTGCCAGTGCCTTCAGCCTGCCAGGGGTTGTCAACAAGATGATACCAGGAACGAGATGAGAACAGACCCTTAACCCCAGCGCAGCCTTAAGCTCATCATAACCGCGCTGGCACCGCAGCACGAGGCTGCACACAGCGGGGAGCGGGATGGCCGTGACGGTGGAAGGGAATGTCATCCCCTCTTCCCTTCGCTGCATCGGTAAATAGGCATCACGGAGCAGATTTGTCCAGCCAGATGGCCTTGGAGAATTAATGATCATGCCGTGTATTATGGCCGGTGGCCTCTTCAGGGCATTGCTTGAAAGGCTCACGTAGCAGGAGGAGCTGCCCAGCATCACTAAGGAGGCTCAGCCGCTCACCAGCAAGTGCAGGAGGCAGAGAACCTGCCCTGGAGGGGACAGGCAGTGCTGCTCCCTTGGTGAGAGCCTTTTTGTGTGCGTGAGATGGGGTTTGTGTCCTGGCACAAAGGCTTCAGCAGGAAAGCGTTAATTGCTCCCAAACCGGAGCTGCTTAGCAGGAAAAATTCTGCAGTTCAGAAGTTCACGGAGGGAGCCGGGGCAGCCAGCTCACGGCAGTCGGTTACAGGGTCAGCAAATCCTGCTGGGATTTATGTCTGGACCCTGCAGAGCTGTCCTGAACCGAGGCACCGCGGGACAGCACTTTCAGGAAAGTATTTAAGGAGTTTTGGGTTCATCCCATGCAGAGCAGGGCATTGCCCAGTGCTACAGACAGTCCTCTGCTGGGCATTTACAGCAGGGAGAGGCAGTGCCGTGCCTTGAGAGCCCAGGGATGCACCCGGGGAGGAAGCTGTGGCTTCAAACCTCCTAAGAGACCGTCAGAGGCAATAACAAGCCTAATACAAAGGCAATTACCACCTATTTTTAGAACGCCTTTGACAGCATCCCCTCTTGAAACCCGCGGATATTTATTCATTATATTCTAAATCAGTTCCCTTACCCTGAGGTGGATTCACATGTCACAGGCACGGAACGTTATCAGGCGAGCATCAGCAACGGCACTTCCCCAGCAGCCTCCTCACAGCCCTATCGACTGCTGCGGGTTGCAGAAGGGTCATGGGCTGTCAGTAGGAGCAGGGCCTTAGTGACACTGGAGGACCAGGCGTGCACTGGGCTGCAAGACACCAGTTTGGGGAAGGAGTCAATTACTGGGGTCAGTTCTAGGCACCTCAATACAAGAAGGACATTGAGGGGCTGGAGCGGGCACAGAGAAGGGCAAAGAAGGTGAAGAACCCAGACAACAAGGAAGAGGAGGTTGAAGGAGCTGGGGCTGTTCAGACTGAGGAAGAGGAGACTAAGGGAGTTGAGGCTGTTCAGCCTGAGGAAGAGGAGGCTGAGTGAGTTGGGTCTGTTCAGCCTGAGGAAGAGGAGACTAAGGGAGTTGAGGCTGTTCAGCCTGAGGAAGAGGAGACTAAGAGAGCTGGGGCTGTTCAGCCTGAGGAAGAGGAGACTAAGAGAGCTGGGGCTGTTCAGCCTGAGGAAGAGGAGGCTGAGTGAGTTGGGTCTGTTCAGCCTGAGGAAGAGGAGGCTGAGGGGTGACCTTCTTGCCCTCTACAACTACCTGAAGGGACACTGCAGAGAGATGGGGGCTGGTCTCTTCTCGCAGGTCATTGGTGACAGAACAAGAGGGACTGACTTCAAACTGCACCCGGGGAGGGTTAGGCTGGGCAGGAGAAGTTTTTCCCAGAAAGAGCAGTCAGGGCTTGGCACAGGCTCCCAGTGAGGGGGCTGAGCCTCCATCCCTGGAGGTGTTTAAAGATTGTTTAGATGTGGTGCTGAGAGATGTGGTCTGGAGGTGACTTTGCTAGAGTTGGGTTCTTGGTTGGACTGGATGATCTCATCTTGATAGTGATAAATCCACGTGTTCCTGAGACAGCAGCAGCCACTTGGTTGGGAACCAGCTCCTCCTGTGTGTAAGTGAGAAAAGATGGGATGTGCACAACGACTGAGATGTGAAGGGTCTATTGCTTCATCGTTGTGTACACCAGTCACTGGATGGAATGGCCTTGTTTTAGCTCCACTTTGAAAAGGTGTAAATGGTCAGGAGAGGAGCTGGGGGCAAATGAGGCTGCTCAGCAATAGCACCAAGAGCTGCCTCCCAGACAGCTTTAGTCCTGGGCTTGCTTGTACTCTTCTCACTTGGGCAAGAACTTGCTAACAAAGTCCTGGAGAGCTTCTCAGAGTGAAGTATGACCTCCTCAAACTAAATTTATGCTTTACTTTTAAAAGCTTTGCGGCCCAGGGCCAAATTCAGAGCTGATGCTCTATGTGGCATGAAGTTAATTCTCCCCTTCCTTGCTCTCTCCCCACTTAGAGGCAGTTTTAGGCTGGGAGTTGTTTTAACTCGCACCTTTTCTTTGCTGCATAAATTACACTTATTTAGAGGCTTTATGCATCAGCAGACAGAGTGTGAGAAGTGTCCAGGGAGCCTCAGCAAACCTGAGAGGCTCTAAATCACGACTCACCACTGAATTTGCCCTGTGGCATCCTAGGTTGCTGCAAACATTGTGACTGAAAGGACCAGGACGTGGTACGGATGGGGTTATCACCCTTCTCCATCTCCATATGGATATTCCGTGGTGCCCTGGATAGACTCATAAAGCCTCTGTGAGTTGGTCTCTGGGTTAGGGGTTGGGTAGGGTAGAGCAAAACCCACCAAGGCTGCTGGCTGTTTGGTCCTTGCAGGGCTCCTGCCAAGGGAAGCACAGAGATGTCACCAAGGTTGTTCCATCACACAGCTGTCATGGGCTTCACGAATATCTTTCCTGAAAAAGGAGAGAGAAATCTGTCGGGATGTGAACCACACTGGGACATCTTTCTGCTGGAGGGGAAAGTCTCTAGCTGCAGCAGATGGCACGAGCTGTGCCAAGAAGCGTTGTTAGCTCAGGAGAGCATGGCCTGTGCTCAACAAAAACTACTGGTTATCAGAGCTCTTCACTCCCTGCTTGCCCCAGCAGAGCGCAGACCAGGCCAGCAGCTCCAGTGAAGGGAGTTGCAATGTGGCTCCACTGATCCTCTCTGGGACAGGCTGGTCACAGTGACCATGGAATCTGATGCAGGGCTGGGAAATCATAGAGTGTGTTGGGTTGGAAGGAACTCCCACAGGTATCCAGTCCAACCCCCCTACACCAAGCAGGGCCATCTCTAACCAGACCAGATTGCCCACAGCCCCAACCAGCCTGACCTTGAATGACTCCAGAGATGTGGCCTCCATTGCCTCTCTGGGCAGCCTCTTCCAGGGATCCCTCACCCTTAGATTCAACAACTTTGTCCTCCTGTCCAGCCTCACTCTGCCCTTTTCCAGCTTCAAACCATGACCCCTCATCCTATTGTTCCCTGCCCTTGGGAGCAGCCTCCTCCAGCCTTCTGACAGCCCCTTTCAACAGCTGGAAGGTCACTAGAAGGTCCCCCCAGAGCCTTCTCCTCTCCAGGCTGAACAACCCCAACTCTCTCAGCCTGTCCCCAGAGCAGAGGGGCTCCAGCTCTCTGGAGCATTTTCATGGCCTCCTCTGGAGCTGCTCCAAGAGCTCCACATCATCCTTCTGATGTTGGTGGTTCCAGAACTGGACACAGGACTCCAAATGAGGTCTGACCAGTGCAGAGCAGATGGGTAGAATCACCTCTCCATCTGCTTTAAGGACACAGGACTGTTGCCAGAAGAAGCATCATTTGTTCTTATAGCGAGCCCCAAGCTGTGCAGCAGAGATACCCAGGATGAGCCTTGCTGGAGCCTTTAGCTCCTACAGGCTTTGCTGCTGCTGAGCAGGAGGTGAGAAGGGCTCACCCCAGGTTTTCAGTGCTCTGTCCTTGATAACAAATCTCATCATGACCTTGGCCAAGCTAATTAACCTCCCCATCCCTGCCTGCAAAAAAATGAAAAGAAAACAGGAACAAATGACATGAGATCCCCCTCACTCTGGGTAACCAACCCTGTTTTCCCAGCTGGCTCCAACTCTCCACCCCAGTCAATAGTTAACCTCTACTTTAGAGAGGAGGCTGGTCACAAGGAAATCTAGAGAGCCACAGACCTAAGAGCCATCCCCTGGGCACCACCAGCTCAGTGATGGCTCAGCAAGAGCCTATCTGCCCCCTCACACTGCTGTTTGAAACCAGAGGAGGGATTTTTGTTCAAATATGGATTTTTGGGTCTGCTGTGGGGCACTGCTGGGCGTCGCCAGGCAGTGGTGCACAGCAGGTGCCAATGGCACTGGGGTCTGATGGAGTCTCACAGGGCTGCTCCTTCCACCCCTCCTAACCCAGAACAGGGTCAGAAGGTTCCTGCCCCCTCCTGCCACGCAGGAGTTACCTGCTGCATGGGCTGACTGGGGTGGAGATAAACTGGAGTGAGTTAAGGCAGATCTCAAGGTGTATTGGCAAAAACAAGAAAGAGCTGCATTAGGATTGGGGTAAAACTGCAGCGATGGCAGAGCCAACGGGGCTTTTAATGCAGGACATGTCTGCAGAGTAGCTTGGAGCTGGTTCCAAGCTAAAACCTCCTTTAAAACCCAGTTTAAAAACCCAGCTGGTCCGCGATCACTTCTATTTTGCAGTAGCTAGTTAAAATGTAGTTACCTGAGCCAAATTAATTAATTCTCCTCCACAGTGGGGACCTTACCTTGAGGTGAAGATAAACACCCACTCTGCAGATGTAATGTGGTCCTTTCCAGGGCCAAACCCCTATTTCCTCCCTGCTCAAAGCTCCAGGGGTTTGCCCCTGGGATCAGGATTTTGCAGCCTGTGTCTTGGGCTTAATTCAGCACGTTGATCCCCAGGAACGTCAGTGGAATTTGCATCGAGCCACATAACGGCTCCAAGTGCTGCATCAATTCACTCCCGACTGTACACAACTTCGAGTGTTTAATATTTAAACATGAAAGTTCCTTTTGAGGCGTTCGGAGCGGAATTATTAACAGCCCCGTGTAGAACTGACAGGTTAACAGTGCGACAATTAAAAAGGAAAGGTTAAATACATTTTCTTTTCAGACGAACTGCCGTTGCTTAAGACTAATAAATCCACCAGGAGATGGGTTTTACAGAGAGCGAGGGCCTGCGTGTGTCAGCTTTTATAGGCTGCAGTTTCTGCAGGAATCACTGCACTTCCCTTTCCAGGCAGCTACAGGTTTCAGCCTATATTTAGCAAATGGGGTTTCTTCCAAAGACTGGTGTGAATTGAGGAGAAAGGAGAAAAAAGAAAGTTGGGGTATGAAAAAAAGGTGCAATCTCACAGCTGTGGGGATTTTAAACCTCCAGGCTCTCAGTTGGCTCTGCTCTTTTAATTTATTATTGGTTTGGTGTCCTGATGGCTTTGAACACCCAATGTTGTCCTGATGGCTTTGAATACCCAGTGTTATCCTGATGGCTTTTGAAATTCCAGATGAGGTGCTCTAGGGGATCAATTGAAAGGCTGAACTCCTGGTTCTCCTTTAGGAAACAGGTGTCCTCACTGGCTGGCCACGTCTCCAAGCCCTACAGGAGTATCCTTGTAGTGGCAGCTGGATGCCAGCTGGGACACTCAGGCAGCTAAATGGCCCCTGAATCACAGCTGGGTGTTTGTAGCCCAAGTATGGAATTTTCAGAAAGACTTTTTCCATGGATCTGTATCTGTCTAGTCATATCAATGTTAACTTAATTGTGCTTCACATGCCCTGGGATTACACAGTGGGATGTACTGCTGTAGGCTCCCAGGAACAAGAGATTAAAGGGTGACCCTTTCATCACTTAAAGCAACATGGCTCAGCTTGACCTCAAAGGTCCCTTCCAGCCTCAGCGGCTCTGCAATTCTCTGAAAGCAGAATAGTCATATCTAAATCAGGACAGGGAAGAAGAGGTGCTCCTCAGGATAAATCCACCCATGGCTCTTGAACATGAGAGCCAAGAACAACATCCAGCTCTCTGCAAAGCCTCAATGTTGTTATTGCTGCAGGGTGGATGGACTCATAGACTGGTTTGGGTCGGAAGGGAGCTCAGAGCTCACCCAACCCCTTGCCATGGGCAGTGACACCTCTCACCAGACCAGGTTGTCCAGAGCCCCATTCAGCCAGGCCTTGAACACTTCCAGGGATGGAGCAGCCACAACCTTCCTGGGCAACCTGTTCCAGGGAGCAGGGACACGTGGCTGCCCTCTCCCCTACATCCCAGGAGCACCTCCTGGCCTCTCTCAGACAACGTACAACTCAAGTCTGACTGGGTATTACCTTTTGTACAATTATATCACACTTCCAGCTTCTTTTTCAAGCCACAGGAAGGACCTTCCTTGCCTTTGATGGACATTGATTTAGCCCCAAATCTGTGACCATGACAGGTCATGTGAGTTACAATTACTGGAGATTATTTACTCTCCCTGTGCTTTTAGTGGGCTGAAAAAAACACTAACTGGTGTTTTAAGTGAGTTACCAACAGCAGCAGCGGATGCTATAGATGATTGTAAGCACATCAGTAGAAGGTATTGTAAGATGGCTAGAAGCCATGGCTGTAATCAACCTGGGTTTGATTTATTGGACTGTATAGCAACCGATATAAATTGATTAGCCATTTATTAAACTGGTTATTAATCACAGATCACCTCTTTGTAGAAATTTCGAAAATACCTTGGTTATAACCATACTGAAAGATGGAGGAGAAGTCCTGCATGAAAACTCTGGAGAGACAGCCAGGCTCCTTTTCAGGCTGTATCTTCCCAGACCTCCCCCTTCCTACCCTCTCTTGGCCAGGTCATGAGCATCAAGCAAGCACAGCTCCAGCTGCCTCACTGCCAGCTCTGCCCATGAGGTCCCAGCAGCTGCCTGGAGCTTCCTGCCACCCATGGACACCCATGGCACAGACACAAAGCACTGTCCCCCACTAGCCTGGGACAACTGAGCTCCAGCTCTGGCAGGCTCCTACAATCACTAGTCATTAAACCAGCTTTGGAGCTGCTGCTGCTTCAGAAGCCAAGAACAGAGGGTCCTCTGCTTATTGTTCCTGGTTTTATTTTTCTTAAAGGTCAGTTTGACGGTGTTATAATGGACTTGGGGATACTCTGCTCTTGCCTCTCCCCTATCTGTCAGCCACACGCTCCGGTGTCGTCTTTTCCACCGGCAGTATATCTTAATGCACCAGTCTGTACTGATTTCCCTCCCTTCCCTGCATCCCCCATGAATATATAACCACCAAATATGATAGGAAGAAATTACTATTGTAATAAAACTGGTTCATTACATCCTTCTAGTCAGAGGCATTTAATGAGCACCAGGGCTGCCTAATGCTGTTATGTTCCCTTTGAGCCGACTGCAAATGTAATACGTTTCACCGTACCGTTTAATTTGCTCTTTGGAGTTGGGGAAGGAAGCAGTCAGGTCCATCGTGCAGTGGGCACCAGTGGACTAGCTGAGCCGTTAAGAAATGCCTTGACCCGCCGCAGTGTGACGTTGTCTTGGGCATAGTGCAACGGTGATTTGACTTCCAGTACGGAGCTGCTGTGCATCCAGCTGGTTTGGGGCATCTGAAGAGCCTTAAACACAGCCAGCTGCTGGGATGCTCTGGCTTCACAGAGATCTGCACCTTCACAGAGAAATTCTCCCATCCTAAAACAGGTGTTTGAGTCAGGGAGGAGGAAAGGAGAGAGTCACAGAAAAATAAAACCATGAAGGTTGGAAAAGACCTTCAAGATCATCTGGTCCAACCATCAACTCAACCCCACCCTGCCCACTAAACCCTGTTCCTCAGGGCCACAGCTACTCGGTGTTTGAACCCCTCAAGGGATGGCAATTTCCCCACTCCCTGGGCAGCCTGTTCCAACCCCTGATTGCTCTGTCAGGGAAGAGATTTCTCCTGATGTCCAACCTAACCCTCCCCTGGCACTATTTGAGGCTGTTTCCTCTTGTCCTGTTGCTGGTGCCTTGGGAGAAGAGACCAGCCCCCACCTCTCTGCAGCCTCCTCTCAGGTAGCTGTAAAGAGCAATAAGGTCTCCTCTCAGCCTCCTTTTCTCCAGACTAAACACCGCCAGCTCCCTCAGCTGGTCCTCATCAGACCCGTCCTCCAGGCTCTTCCCCAGCATTTCTGCCCTTCTCTGCCACTCAATGTCCTTCTTGAATTGTGGTGCCCAGAACTGACCCCGGTTCTCAAGATGAGACCTCACCAGTGCTCAGTACAGGGAGACGATCACCTGTCTAGTCCTACTGGCCATGCTACTTCTGAAGCAAGCCAGGATGCCTTTGGCCTTCTTGGCCACCTGGGCACACTGCTGGCTCCTGTTCAGCTGCTGTTAATCAACACACCCAGGTCCCTTTCCACCAAGCAAGATGACACAGATGGACCTAAATCCCTGTGGGAATTGCACATCTAACTCGGGGACACCATAACATCTGTCCATGGTCTTCATCTGTTGTGCTTTGGCTAAGAAGACCTGTCCCAGATTCAGGACCCTTCGTCTTCAGTACTACAGCAGGATGCGGTAGGTGCAGCAGACAGCAGTTTGTGATTTACTCACGGAAAGCCTCTCCCTAAACGAGACCAGAGGGATGTAAACTCTTCATGGGATTCACATCAGAACGGATTCAACTGCTTTGGCAGCTGAAAGTGCTGGACCGGCTCCAAAAACGGCATTTGTTTTGTATTCCCAAAATTAATTTTTCACACAACCATTTTGCAGTAGCGTTTGTCGTTTAGAGTTTGACCTTGTTGAAGACAACAAAGAAAACAACACTGCAAGTCTATTAAGATCCCAGACAGGAGCAGAACTTCTCGCCTGGAGGGACAAATAGCTGAGGTGCTACCTTAAACTCTGAGCACCTCGTGCAGTTAGGCAGGGGGTGGCCTCTTCTCCCTAGGGACTGGCGATAGGACCAGAGGAAATGGGGTCAGGTTGTGCCAGGGGAGGGTCAGGTTGGATCTTAGGAAAAGCTTCTTCCTAGCAAAAGTGGGGAGGCCTTGGAACAGGCTGCCCAGGGAGGGGGTGGAGGCACCTGGAGGGGTTCAACAAAGGGGCAGACAGAGTGTTTGGGCATCTGGGTTAATGGTTGGGGTCTGTAGGGTGGATGGTTGGACTGGATGATCTTGTAGGTGTCTTCCAATCTCAGTGATGCTGTGATTCTAAAAGCCCCACAGAGGATGGACACAGCCATCTGCCCTTGTTCCCTAGGGCACATTTGAGCAGAGTGGGGTTTTCTTCACGAGGAGGATTATCCCTCAGTAGTTCCTGTTGTTTTCACTCAGCTTGTTTGTGGCACATAGACCTCTGAGATACAGCCCTATTGTCCAGGAAAGCTTCCATGATCTCAGAGTCACTGTGTTGGCATTGGTTTAATTCCAGCTGCTGCAGGCTGGCAAGCTGGTGGGAAGAGACGTGTTTATGGGCTCTCCAGCTATTTTGCTGGGGTGTGCAGGGCTGTGCTAACATGGGCTTGTAGGGTTGTTCATTAAAGTCACCCTGTTACGGTGTGACCAATCATCTCACAGACAAGACAGAGGAGACCCTTGTGTTGAGTAATCCTGCCCTGCGGTGGGGCTTGTTTTGCTGGAGATGCCACTGTTTCCAGACTGGGATTCGGAGCATCTCACTGCAAAATCCCATCTGGCACAGGATTTTGTGGCAGCTTTTTAACCTCTGAGCTCTGATGGGTCTGCCTGGCAGCTCAGCCTGCCTGGCTGGGAGCGCAGCATCATTTCCCATAGCCCAGCTGCTTGGGGGCTTTCAAGCAGCTGTACAACCCCGTTGTCTCAAGCAGTGGCTGGTGCTGTAATCGGGGCTGGCTGTGAGGATGGGGAGGCTGGAAGGGATTGACTGCAGCTGTATGGTCGTGTGCCCAACGTTTAGCTGAGAGCATGTACCAAGGCATCAGAGTGGGTAAACACAGCACATCTCGGCCGATCCCAACCAGTTTGTCCCAGTGAGCCACACGTGCCAGACCTTGGCTGCTGCCAGGCTTCGCAGAGGGTTCATCCACGCAGGGACTCTGGAAAAATTAATCTGAATTAAGCAAGAGCCTGAATTTCCAGTGGAATTGCTCAACTGCATTAAACCCCAGTGTGAGTTATGCTAAAGGGAATTACTTCTAAGAAGGCTCCTGTGTGCGTTCGAGGACCACGTTAATCGCCACAGATCTCCTCTGCAGACAAAGCTGGTGGGGGGAAACCAGGAGGCTGAGGGGATGCAGGGACCTGCTGCTCATTGCAACATGTGGGAGCCCTCTGCACACACAAAAAAAAGTCGTGGGTTTCCTACCTTGATAGCAGTGTGGTAGCTCTGGGCAGGTTTAGGTCTGGACTAAGGTGTCCCTGCAAAGCTCCCAGGAGATGAGCTCCCTCAGAGCAGTCCCCAGGCTGCAGAAAGCAGCGCAGCTCAATCACAGCCTCCGAGGAAGAGCAACGCAGAGGATTTGCCATGAGAACTCCCTTCCCTCGCCCTAATCCGTGTCAGTTTAAGCACAGCAGAGAACCAAATCTGACAGCTGGTTTGGTTTACCTCAGCACAGCAATCTCCATGTGAAATACTCCCGGCTCTAAGCCCTGTTTATGCCCCAAAGTGAATGCAGCATTAACTCCCCGAGTGCAGCAAACAGCCTCGCTGACACAAATGCACTTATGTGGGGAAGAGGAACAAGCTGTGATACTGGAAATGACTTTACACCTCCCAACCAAATCCACTCTTGCCTCTGTGCTGAGACAACTAATAAGCAGTTAATATGCAGCCCCATCAGCACCAGGAATAACAAAGCCCCGTTTCCTTAAGATCTGCATTTCATGCTTGATTGCCGGCCCCGATCAAATCTCTTCCTGCCTTTCAAATGAGTTTCTCTACAGTCTCTCCCCCGGTGTGGAGACTTTGATGTCCGATATGGTGGAAGCCCATGTCAGAGCCTGTCGTTCAGACAAAAGCTGCTGATTGGGAGCATTTGGAGGCTGTTTCTCCTTGGCCCCACCACTGTTTTCACAGTATGGATAGGAAACTTAATTGTACGTGAGGCTCCTGTCCTCCCCCATCGAAGCTACTTGAAGCAGCCAATGGGTTCGAAAATTATCGAGGTCAGAATAAACATGCAGAAACGCACTCGCATTCATTGCATGATCATATGAGCTTAATTTCCTCAGGCAAGCAGCCTAAAAATATCCCTCACGCCCAGAGAGGTAATTATACCGGTATAAAACCTCACTAAGATCACACTAGTTTCCTCCACTCTCTCAGTGGTTTCAAGTGGTGTCCTGACACATCCAGCGTGTGCTGCCCACCTCACCGCCCCACGCGCCTCCCACAGCCAACCCTCCTGGATCGGAGAAAGCGCTGAATTATTAACAGCCATTTGCAGGGAGTGAGATCCTACCGCTCCCTGCCAGGGATGGACAAGGCTGCACCAAGCCCCTGAGGTGGCCTGGGGAGATGTCCTCTTAGATCATCTCCTCACCCTCCCTCCGGAACAAAACGCTTCTGTCAGGCTGGGTTTTGAAAGCAAAGTGCCCTAATGATGACAGACAGTTCCAGATCATCGCCTGCGAAGCCGCACTGGCACTTCTCACCTGGCCACCAAGAGGCTTTTGGAGTGGCTGGCACAAAGGAAACACCACAGCGACTCTTGGGCAGCTGGAGATTGGTGGCTCCTCTTCATCGAGTGGCTGGAAAGGGGGCAGAGAAGGGCAACTGGGCTGGTTAGGGGTCTGGAGAACAGGTCTGATGGGGAGAGGCTGAGGGAGCTGGGGCTGTTCAGCCTGGAGA
>JAOXOE010028167.1:0-16676 GCA_028565055.1 Phoeniculus purpureus | reverse complement strand
CCCACTCCTCCCCAACCATGATCCCCTCTCTCCTAATCCCAGACCCCCGCTGGGAGAACAGTACGGGCGGGTAAGAGGTACACTTGAAACTGCTCCCACCCAACGCGCGACTCCACCCCCCCGCCGCCATCATCACGTTAAGGGAGAGGAGGCCTGGAAGCCGCCACGCGCCCCGAGAAGACGCCCGAGAAGACGGCCCCAGCTCCCCCTCTCCTCAGCATACTCCATCGCCATCCGCCTGCTCCGCCATGGTCGCGGCCGCCCGCTTCCCTCCTGATTGCCGAGCGCGGCCCCGCCCGGCGCCCTCACCTTGGCGATCTTCACCATGATGGCGGCGGTGGCTGGCGGCGCAGGGGCGGCGGCCGAGCTGTCTCAAGATCGGTGTGGGCCGGTCCGGCGGGGCTGCGGCGAAGCGCAGAGAGGGCCCCGGGCGGTCGGCGGGAGTGGCGACGAGACGCTGCCGACCAGGACCGGGGATTGAAACGAAAGAACGAGCACAGGCCCCTTCCGCTCGCTTGCCTACTCCTTCGCTAGGCCGCGCCCTCTCCGCCCCCGCGTCAGCCAATTGCCGCGCACGCCGCGCGACCTGGCCAATCGTTGCCCCCGCCCCTGGAGCACTTCCACCAATCGCTGGTTCTCTGCTGTTAGCCAATAGGAACGCTCGTTACAACTGCATCCGAGAGAGACTC
Source organism: Phoeniculus purpureus (assembly GCA_028565055.1). Lineage (NCBI taxonomy): Eukaryota > Metazoa > Chordata > Aves > Bucerotiformes > Phoeniculidae > Phoeniculus > Phoeniculus purpureus. The sequence continues at coordinate 15,987 of JAOXOE010028167.1, read as the reverse complement.
GGGAAGGGGCGGGGGCGAGAGCGCGGTTACGCACCGCCCGCCCGGGGGATCGGCCTCAGCCAATGAGAGGGCGGCAGGTCGGCGCCTGCGCGCTGATTGGGCGGCGGGGGTTAGTGGCGTGGGTGTGGCCGGGGTCGCGGGAGAGCACGTGGCGATGGAGTAGGCACGTGGGGGAGCTGCTTGGGGGTCGAGAATCGGGGGCCTAGAAGGGAGGCTCTGGAGGTTTCGGGACCGGTACAGGGGTCAGTAGGCTGGGCTGGGGACTCCGGGGTCGGGAGGCGGGCATTGGGCCAAGATGGGGTCGGGAGGGAGGTTCGAGGCGGCTCGGGGGCCCGGAGGATCTTGGCTCAGGATATGGGTCTTGGCGCTCTTGCCCTGTTTTCCTTTGCCTTCGGCTTCCCCCGCATCCCCTTCCCGTTCCTCGGGAGGCAGCTGAGTCCCTAAGGACACCTTGGAGAAGTGTCTCCAGAAGCTGGTCTCTCTGCAAGTGCTGGGGAGGCCGCTGGCACAGAAGCACTTTGCAGCTGTCACTCTCCACCGCTCCAGGGAGAAAAGACCCTGTGCTGGGTAAAAGACAAACCTGTGCGTGCTTGCTGAAGGCATTCGGCTTTGTTAAATGCAAGGAGGCATCTGATTGCTTTCTGCAGAGGCTTATCCCAGTGGCTGTAGGTCAAGGTATGAATGACCCCAGGGTGACATGTAACACCACTGTGCTACTTGCCAGTCTGCTGGCAGGGCTGAGTGATGCTGGTGCCTGACATGGTGGTCTTCAAGAACCTGAGTGTCTCCTGTTGCTGGGGATTCCCCACTGCCTTACCCCGGCCTCTACCTCAGACTGTGTCCAGGCAACGCCTGGGCATTCCTGTCTCGCACTGTGACTACAGCACTTTGCCCTTCCAAGGCCTGTCTGAGAGAAGGGGACCACAAGGTCCTAGGGAGCCCTAAAGAAAAAAACCCCAACAAAGCAGACTAAATGAATGCAGGTCCCTGGTGGCATTGAGGAGACATTCCTGGGTTGCTCAGTGTCACCTGAAAGCAGAGTACACTGTGGGTGAGACTATACCTGGCTCCTAGGCTGTGCCAATGTCTCCTCTCCTGGCTGAGAGGCAGCTTCCAGGAGGGTAAAGCCATAACTGAGAGCACCTGTTTCACAGAAGCATGATGGGATCAGTCAGCCTCACCAAGAGTAAGTCAACCGGTAGAGAGATTGCAGCAACAATTAAGGAAGGGAGGAAGCTGGAACAGAGAGGGGGGCACTGTTCTTGTCCCAGTTCTGATTACATCTGCAGGCAGACGGAGATCCCATCTGTATAGGGCAGCTAGACTCTGGCTATGAAATAGCTGTGTCGGGCTCATGTCTCACCATGTGCTGCAGGAACCATCCCTCAATGCCCAGAAGAAGCATGGACAGATATAAGGTGTCCCGTGGTGGTATAGAGTGATGGAGATAGAGGAAGTAGAGGTCTGTGAGGAATTTTTAACTGTGAAGCAAGAGCTGAGTGCACCCTCAGTGTGCCTGCATGTGGTGCGACAGAATCCTGTGGTGCCATTGTAATACTGATCACTGACAGTGCTGGACATGGAGTACTTTGTTCCACTCCATGCTCCAGGAGGGTTGCTTCAGCCAGGGTCACTTCAGACAGCCAAGACACTGCATATGCCTCATAACGTTGTGCCAGCAGTGAGACCAGCAAATGTTGGGCTGGCAGCTGGCCTGTATTGGTTCCCAGCCCTGATGGGACATTTTGGTATGGCCTGTGCTCCATTTATTCTCCCAGGAGTGCAGCAGGTAGTCATTTGTGCTGGCACTTTTGAGGCTGCAGCAGGACCCAGCAGTTGGTGGAAGCAGCATAGCATCAACGGGCAGAGGAACATGGACCAACACTGCCTGCAGCACTGTGCTAATCTATGCACCGAGCTGATCCAGGCACTTCTAACCTGGTCTAGATATGGCCTGACCCTGCCAGCAACTGTTGTGGCTGTGAAAGGTAGAAGGCAGCCCTGGGCATTGCAGATGCCCATGTTTAGTTTGAGCTGTTCTCTCTATCTCACCTTGTTCAGAACTTCTGGGCAGTCCTACTAGTGGGCAGAAGGCTGTTGGGGTGGCAGCAGGACCAGCCTTTTTCTGGGGACACTGCGCTCCAAGGCTGACCCAGCACAGCCCTTTTGCCCCTCTGCAGACACCATCAGAAATCTCAGGGCCAAGGTAAGTGTGCAGAGTAGCATCACTGAGGAGTAACTTGGTCAAAAGAGCAGATTTAACAGCTCTATTTGTGGAGCAAAATGTGTTTGAGGTGCTTGTATGACTGTCACTTGGTGCACTGTGTCAACAGCTTGGGATCATTGATGTAATTGTACAGTTAAAGGGGACTTAGCTGGTTTAATGGAGGCCCTAGAATTGATTGGCTGAAGACGCAGTTTCCAGCGGAGCATTGTCCCCTGTGCTTCTGCCTAGTCTAGCAGCACTGGGCAACTTTAGTCAACCAGGGTTGGGAGGGAGCATGGCTGTGAAGGAAGTGCAGGTCCCCGAAAGCTGGGCAAGATGGGCGAGGAGTTGGAAAACTGCTTGTCAGAAAAGGTCTTGGGGATACTGATTGATAGTCAGCCTAGTATGAGCCAGCAGTGTGCCCAGGTGGCCAACAACATCCTGGCCTTGTATTAGAAACTGTGGCCAGCAGTAGGGAACTGATTGTGCCCTCTCGGCACTGGCAAGGCCACACCTCAAACCCTGGGTTCAGTTTTAGACACCTCAGTTCAAGAGGGTGCTGAAGCAGGTGCAAACAAGGGCGATGAAGCTGGGGAAGGGTCTGGAGCACAAGCCCTGTGAGGAGCATCTGAAGGAATTGGGGGTATTTGCCCTGGAGAGAAGGAGCCTGAGGGGAGACCTTATCACTCTACAACTACTTGAAAAGAGACTGGTGCAAGGAGGAGGGTGTCGCTGTCTTCTCCCAAGTAACAAGTGATAAGACAAGAGGAAATGGCTTCAGAGTGCCTCAGGACAAGTACCAGGAATAGTTTCTTCACTGAAAGGGTCATCACACGTGGTCACAGGCTGCCTGGGGGGTTTTAAAGCCGCAGAGAAGTGGGGCTGAGGGACACAGTTTAGGGGTGACCTGGCAGCGCTGGGCGAGCAGTTGGACTTAATTATCTTAAAGGCGTTTTCCAGCCGAGCTGATTCTATGAGTCTGCGGCCAGCCCGGCGAGACACCCTCGCGGGTACCGTGGGTGTCCCCAAACACCCCGCTCAGCCTGTCTGGTCGCCCTGGCTGTTTCCACTAGATGGTGACAAAACACTGCAAAGTCTGTCCCCAGCGGGAGCCCGCGGGGCCAGCCCGGACCCCTGGAACAGTCGTCTGTGCCTGCTGCGCCTCTCCCAGAAGATCTCGGGGCGTGGAGGAGGATCGGAAACGAGCCCCGCGTGCGATACCCACCCGACAGAAGCAGCAGTCGGGAGAAGAAAGGTTTAACCTGTGGCTTGTGCGGGCACCTGCCGCCAGAAAACCCTGACCCAACAGCCCATGGGTGCTCAGACAGGCGGCAAACAAACGTGGCTCTGCGTTCCCCAGACATCCTTGGGATGGCATCTCAGCTCTTAGGTGCTCTGAGCAGTGGCCTGGCAGGGGTATGGCAGGGGTGACAGTGACAAACAGGCACTTCTACCCATCCCAGCTCTAGGCACTGCTTAAACCACTCGAGCACCTCTGTGTCCCACCAGGAAAGTGCCTTCCACTGCTACCCGTCACCTGCTGCTGGCCAGAGCCACTCCAGCAGGTAGCACAGATCAGTGATGGAGTGTAACCCAGAGGGGCCAGGCACGTCAGACCTGTGCTCTCTTCCCAGCCTCACAGCTCACCTAAACACTTGAGGGTTGGAGAAAACTGTCCTCTCGACCTGATTAACGAAGGGTATCCTATGCTAATTAAGTATTTTCTTCATTAGCCACCTGGCTGTGCCAAGAGCAGAGCCCTTGAAGATGAGCTGTATGAAGTGGGAACAAGGTTTGCCGTGACAAATGGCACTTAATTCCAGTAGCTGCAGGCCAGCCCACATCCGCCACCTTGAAACAAGTGTGTGGAGACCCGCTGGGCTGCTGGCATGAAAGTCACGGGTGTCTGGCAGAGAACAGGATTTCTCTGAGGAGCATCCCTTCTTAAGGTCAGATGCAGCAGGGCTTGGCCAGGGCCCCAGGAGTCAGGCACACCCCTTGTCCCTGGCTGATGGTAGGTGATACCCCAGTACATCCCTCCTGGATAAAGCTGTGCCATTTCCTGGGGTTTGTGACAAGGAAATGTCCTGGTGACTCACATGGGGAATTTTGTACATGCAGCATTTAGTCTCCCTGTGACCTTCAAGTAGTCCTTAAAGCAATCATTCCTGTGCCCTATAGATAAAAAGGTCTTTTCTATTTCCAGAACAAGCCAATTCCCTCGAGACGTCCTCCATGGCAGCCCAGTTTCTCCCCTTGTCAGGAGTGCACAGCAGGATCTTGCTGCCTGCCTGTGAGCCCTGAGAAAGCTCAGAGCCTGTGGGCCAGGTGGGACTCCCCTCAGGCTCTGCTCAGCAGAGGGAACAAGTACAGCCCTGGAAAAAAGGTGCAAGGGGAGAAGTGGGGCTGGAACAGAGAACTTGCATTAGGTGTGAGATAAAGATGAGAAACCAGGCTAGGGAGATGTGGAACAATTCAGATGGTGAGAGGGGAGGTCAGGAACACCCTCCTCTCTCCATAAGGGTGGAGAAAATTAGTGAGATGGGAACAGGGAGGCATTTCAAATACATGCAAATGGCTATAACCCACAGGGAATTCAGCTTGGGGAGAAGTTACAGATGGTCCCAGGTCACCAGCCAGGACACATCAGCACCCCACACAATTCCACATGTCCCCGCACTGCTCTGTCTGGAAAGGCTTTGCAGGGCTGTTGTGGAGACAGCCCAGAGGGGGAAGGTTTTCCTTGCACAAGGCTATTTTTGTATGTCCTGCTTGTCTCCCAGAACTGGGACAATAGGAACTGGGATCCAGTCAAGCAGCAGGTCTGCAAACTTCTTGTGGCTCAACGCACACAGACCCCATGGTGTGCGACCTGGGGCTTTGCCACCGCCCCTTGCTCAGGTTTATCCTGCTGGAAGCTCGCCCTGCTCGCAGGCTTGTGTTGCGCTATTCCCATTTCACAGCAGCTGCTAGGCGCAGGGCCAGCAGAAGGCAGACACTCTGCCTGGAACAAGTCCAGAGCACGGGATTATTTTTTTCTTAATTTTTCCTTCCTAAATAAAAAACCAGATCTGTGTTGATTCCAGAGAGGAAAAAGCAGGAGCTTGCCTCCACTCCCCCCCATTTTTGTTTGTATCTGAGCAAGGAAGTGAGCCCAGCACTGCCTTCAGAGCTGCATCACCCACCCACAGCAAAGGCAGTGGAGCAGACCCGGGGCTTCCCCATGTCCTTACCTCTGAAATCAGGGCTAGAGAGAGCAACCCCACACTCTGGTACTGCTCCCAGGACTCCCCTTATAGCCTCCAGGCACTGTCCCAGCCTCTACCGTGTCCCTACCAGCAGAGCCAAGTCAAAACTGCCCTCAAAATCCGGCTTCAGTGCCAGTGGAAAGCAGGGCAGGTGGCTTCTTTATTTTAGTGGAAAATGGTTTGATGTTTATTCTGGGAGCTGCTGCACTGACCCAGCAGCAGTCGCCCACCCAGCCCCACCCATGACGTCTGAAAAGCTCCTTCACCAACCTACCAGCACGAAGGACTAGCCACCCCAAAGGCTTTCATGGTTGCATCAGGAGGTCCAGCCACAAACTGAACAGTTTGGAAAGGGTCACTTCAGACTCGAGTGTCCCTGTAGAAATGAAGCAACCCAAAGTGGAATAGACCACCTGAGAGACCAGGGAAGGTCGGAGTGGAAATTCCCACTGGCAAGGTGCTGTTTAAAACCAACTGCTTTCAAACTTTCTCTGACTGTAGTTAAAACTTAGTAGACTCAGAGCAATAATTTTCCCCGCTGTCAGTGTTGTCAGCCCCGAAACCTAGTCCTGAACGGCCCCATAGTGTCTCATTAAGGCAAGGTAATATGTGATTGTGATGTCTGCATCCTGCCAGTGAAGTGAGAACATGGTTTCTTTGGGAAAAGCCCTCTCCTTCCCATCCCTTAAAAGCCATCAGCTCATCTCCCCACGCTCAGAACAACGGAGGACGCTTAAAGCAGACTGAAAATTACACCACATCACTCCTGCTCGGTTTTAATTGTGGAGCAAAGAAAGCAGCCCATCGATTCACCCCGCTGGGTAATTAAATGCTTAATCCTATTGACTATAAAGACATTAAGGTCCAGCAGCCCAACACTAATGCATTAATAACCACTTATGTCACGGCAAGGAAGGGGCATGAGCTGCTCCTGAGGAACTCCTGAGGAACACAATAGTGACGTGGGATGGGAGCTCACAATAAAAACCTTTAGGGCCTGAATTACTGCTGTGACAGCCTGAATGAGTGAAAGCTTCTCCCAGAGACAGGGAAGGGCTAGAAAGACCATGGAGGGGGCAGACAGCCCCTACCCCAGGGAAGACACCTCAGACACACAACGAATAGACAGTGAGGGTGGGGGGTCTGGACTCTGTCACTGCTGCCCCTGACACAGCTCCCAGATGTTGTCAGCCATGGGAAGCTAAATCTGAGAAGAGCAACCCTTCTAGAACAAGGCACAGCAGGCTTGAGCAGGGTCTGTCCACTTTGTGCTGGGCTCTACATTCCCAATAACTAGCTGGCTGCTGTGGCATTTTCATTACGCAGGGGATACAGAGCCCAGGGCAGAGCCTGCATGATGTCAAGGATTAACCACACTGAAAGACAGCTGGGTGAGCTCTGTGCCAAGCTGGATGATTTTCTCATTGGGAAAGGCAGTGTTTGCCCTTGTAGACAGTCATGCTGATGGGTACCACGTGCTCTGCAAAAGGTCTCACCTAGCAAAGAATGGAGATTGCTCCAGGAGCTTCACAGCACCCCACCTGCAGGGACTTCAGAGTCAGGCACATGGCAGGGATCTTCTGTCCCATGGCCAAGCAGGTTGGATAAGGCCCATTTACAAGAAGATAGAGGGAGGGAGGACCTGCAGCATCCTGGAGAGAAGAAACCCTTCTCAGGACCATCCTTTGCTGAGTTTTTTCCCTACCTCCCCATGCGTGAGGCATCACCTTTCCAGCACACTAGCTTAACCCAGCCGCTCATCCTTTCACGAGATGGAGCAGAAAGGGTCTAAAAAGCCACCAGGGGCACAAATTCCATCCAAGTTCTCACACAACCACCTGCTCAGAGTAAGGGGAGACAGCACAGCCCTTCCTGGCCTCTATCATGAAGACCAAGGCCACTTGCAATTTACTCTGAGCAAATACAAGGCAGAACGTGTTCTCAATCCTTTATTTGATTTATTTCTCTGGTGTCTCTGCACCATTTGCCTTCATTATTTTCTCTGCCCCATGTCATAGTCCAATAATATGGCATCTGTCCAATAAAAGGTCCATTAATATGATTTGCTTTCTGCCTTGCCCAGGAGAATGGACTCACTGGGCACCCTGTTGTTTGGAAGGGGTTTTTTTCCCAATTATCCTGAGCAGAAGTAACCTCTGAGCGCTGTTTATTGCCTGATTTAACTTCCTGAAGTTATATTTCTCCCAAAGATTTGATTCACACTTAAAGAGGCTGGATTTTAAGCTGTATTTCTTGAGGGAGTCTTGAAAAATAAATAGCTAGAAGGAGAAGGGACGATGCTTTCCTACAGCCTCCTGCTCATGGGAGACAGCCAAAGTGGGTCACCGAGAGGACGACTGCCTGTTGCTCCCTGTCTCTCAGGTCACCAGGTAAGGCAGCCCTGGCTCAGTGAGCTGCTGCACTTGCTCTGGGAAAGTCTTTCTGACACCAGGTTTAGCCTCAAAACTCACCTGTGTTGGTGCATACGTGAGTCTGAGAGCCTCACAGAGGATCTGTTGGGGAGTTAGATGTGGAATGTGTTTCCTGAGGAGGCTGTGAGGGTTAGGGAAGTGTGTTGCTCGGTCACTGCACCCCTTTGCTCCGAGGGCTTTGGGGCATGCCCATGCAGCGATAGGCAGAGGTCAGAGTCTGTGCTGCAGGGCAGTGCTCACTGCACGCTTTTTCAGGCGCAGAATGAATCATCGCTGCCGTGGGTGCCAAACCAAACACCCTCTGGGCCACAAGCCTTGTAGCCTCATGCCTCAACTTGCTGTAATTGGTTGGGACATCTGCAAGGCAGGTGGCATCACCCCATGCCTTTTGGCCAGGAAGCACCAGAACCAGTCCTGCTGTCTCACTGGGGCTCTGCATCAGCATCCTCACCCTGGCTCAGGGCATTGCTCCAGGGAAGCTGAGCTTCTCCATGGAAAGCACTTCCCACCACTGGGCCAGCATCATCCAGCCCTCAGAGGTGATAAAACACCCCTGGCTGGATGAGCCACAGCCTGGGAGGGGGCAAACACACCCGTGTGAGAAAGGTCCAGAAGGGAAAGGGGAAGTTTCAGGGAAACTCAGGCCACAGTGCTGCCAGGTTTCTTTATTTAAATGAGTTTTCCTGGCCTTCAGTTTTCAAATGGCTCCATCTCACTGCAGGGGAGGGCTGCCTGTGCACAGAGGAGACAAGTGGGTTTGATGGGGACTGGCCCGAGCCCTCCCACACACCAGAGCAACAGCAGCACCAGTTATAATGGAGCATGACCTCTATCCACCTTCTGCCAAAGCCCTGGCCAAAAAGCATGTTAGGAGAAACAGTGATCTACAGATTGGCAAAGCAAGGGGGTCCAAAAGCTGCTCCCACCCATAGCAAAGGCAGGGCAGATGTGCACATCCCAGGTCCCTGCCTCAGCCAGCAGCCTTGCTGGAAAACTAGCTAAAGGCAAACTTTAATGTGTCTAAAAGAGCACCAGGCTGTGTCTGCACTGTCATTAGTGCAGGATTTGTGCAGTGTTGTGTAGATTAAAGCTTCACCCTCAAGGTTTTAAAAGCTTCATATAGCACCCAAAGGAATGGAGGGTACAAACATGCCCCAAGCAGGGCTGGTCCCACATTTCTCACTCAGAGTCAGTCCTCTCTTTCCCCCCAAAGACCCCATTCAGCTCTAGACCTGTTGTGTTGAGGCTATGTTAAATTTTTGGGGCAAGGAAGCAGCTCAGGACCTGGGAAGGAGAGCAAACAGACACAGACACCACTGGAAGGCAGTGGCACACAGCAAGGGAGTCAATGTTCACGGATATGACTGCTCAGACCAATCTCAACTCCAAGGATGGGTGGTTTCCTACTGCAGCCCATGGCATCTGGAACTGAATGTTGTCATTGAACCCCAGCTGGCAGCTAAGCACCACACAGCTATATGGTCACTCTCCTCAACTGGGATGGGGAGAAGTGAAAGGGTAAAAGTGAGAAAACCCATAGACTGAGGCACAGTTTAATTTGTAAAGCAAAATCCACACAAGCAAAGCAGAACAAGGAATTCATTCACCACTTCCCATCAGCAGGCAAGTGAGGTGTTCAGCCTTCTCCAAGAGAGCAGGGCCCCATCACACAGGATTGACTTGGGAAGACAAACACCATCAAATCACAGAACATCAGGGGACAGGAAGGGACCTCGAAAGATCATCCAGTCCAATCCCCCTGCCACAGCAGGATCACCTAGACCAAGTCACACAGGAACACATCCAGACAGGTTTTAAACGTCTCCAGAGAAGGAGGCTCCACAGCCCCCCTGGGTAGCCCATTCCAGTGCTCTGTCGTCCTCACTGGGAAGAAGTTCCTTCTGATATTTATATGGAACCTCTATGTTCCAGCTCACATCCATTGCCCCTTGTCCTATCACTAGATGACATTGAGCAAAGCCTGGCTCCATCCTCCTGACACCCATCCTTCACATGTTTATAGACATTAATGTCTATAACATGAATAGTTAGTCAGTCTCCTCTCCTCTAAGCTCAAGAGACCCAGCTCCTTCAGCCTTTCCTCACAAGGGAGGTACTCCACTCCCTTCATCATCCTCGTTGCTCTACGCTGAGCTCTCTCCAGCAGCTCTGTGTATTTCTTGTACTGAGGGGCCCAGAACTGGACACAACACTCCAGATGTGGTCTCACTAGGGCAGAGTAGAGAGGGAGAAGAACCTCTCTCAATCTGCTAACCACCCCTCTTCTGCATCCACTCCAGGATGCTGTTTGCCCTCTTGGTCACAAGAGCACATTGCAAACCCCCTGCCAGAGGAGGATCACCTAGATCAGGTCACACAGGAACATCCAGGCTGGTAAGGGTTTGTTACAATTCTCAGTCTTCCTTCACACATAAAATCCAAGTTAACTGGCACTATGCCAGGACATACTGGTGTAAAATGCAGCAGGATCCCCTAGATCCAGTTGCACAGGAACATGGCCAGGTGGGTTTTAAATGTCTCCAGTGCAGGATATGTGGAATGACTGGCAATTTTTAGCTCATTAGATAGAAGATCAAATGCAGATCTAGACACATGCAATAAAAAAGTTCATTAAGTACTGCTAGATCTGTTTAGGTCTTTAATTTTTGCTGCTTTGCTGGTGCTTTTTCTCAGTAAATCACTGGTGTTAACAGTGACAACAATTTGTTTAGTCCATGGATTCCTTTCTATAAATAAATATGTTAATTCACAGAACTATCTGCTCTCTTATAGGAGGAGATGGTTCAGGATTATGTGGTTTAGAGTTGACATTGTAGAGACGTCGGTGCTGGTCTCTTCTCACAGGTCATTACCAACAGAACTAGAGAGAAGGGCTTCAAGCTTCAACAGGGGAGGGTTAGACTTGACATCAGGAAGAAATTCTTGATGGAGAAAGTGGTCAGGCACTGGACTGGGCTGCTCAGGGTGGTGGCTGAGTCCCCATCCCTGGATGAGTTTAAAAGTTACTTAGATGTGGTGTTGGGGAATCTGGTTTAGGGGTGAGCTTGTTGAGTAGGGTAGATGGTTGGACTTGACGATCCCATAGATCTTTTCCAACCAGAGTGATACTGTGAATTTTGTTGTTTCTCACTGTAGACGTTCTCCTGTCTGTGCTCACATTGGAGCTTAGCAGAGACATCTGCTATTAAGAGCTACTTCAAAGGAGACGGGAACATGAAGGGAATTCTCAACGTGTTTTTGAACTTACTGTATAAACCAGAAGTGCATGTTTTCTAGATTGATCCTCCTCCACATGTGTGTCCTAACAATAAACAAACCAACCATTTTCTCTGTTCCTTTGAGATGATAATGAGTTTCCTACCCTTCATTTCAGCTCGTGCTGCTGCGGTAGTGAAGGTAGGAGTGGTGCTGTGCACACTGTTTTCTCTTACAAGACCATAAGTTTTCACAAATCTATCAGATATTTAATTAGTATTGTCTAGGGCTTTATCAACAAGCAATTAAACCTTGGCTTTGAAGTGCTTCGTCCTGCCACATTTGAGTATGGGGGCTTCTGTATCTGTCTCATGAGATCTCCAGTGCAGCGCCGTGGATTGGTGGTCCTTCCTCCTCACCAAGTGCAAACACTGATGGAGATTGCTCTTTGTCTGGAACAAGAGGGATGTGTGTGCGTGCTCCCAGGCAGGATTATTCTGACTTGAATAGATTCTGATTCAAGTGATGTTTAGCTTTTTTGGAATAGAAGTTCAGGTGATGATCTGAAAGAATGTTCTAAAACTTAACCTCTTTGTTAGATAATCACAGAATCACAGAACATTAGGGATTGGAAGGGACCTCAAAAGATCATCCAGTCCAATCCAGCTGCCACAGCGTGATCACCTAGATCCAGTCACACAGGCACATGTCCTGGTGGGTTTTAAACATCTCAAGAGAAGAAGACTCCACAACCTCCTTGGGTAGCCTCTTCCAGCGCCCTGTCACCCTCACCATGAAGTTCCTTCCCATATTGATGTGGAAACTCCTCTGTTCCAGCTCACATCCATTGCTTCTTGTTCTATCGTTAGATGCCCCTGAGCAGAGCCTGGCTCCATCCTCCTGACACCCACCTTTTCCAGATTTATAAATATTAATGAGGTCATCCCTCAGTCTCTTTTTTTCCCAAGCTCAAGAGCCCCATCTCCCTCAGCCTTTCCTCATAAGGGAGATGCTCCACTCCCTTCATCATCGCTGTGGGTCTGCGCTGGACACTCTCCAGCAGTTCTGTGTCCTTCTGGAACTGAGGGGCCCAGAACTGAACACAAGACTGCAGATGTGGTCTCACCTCGTCTCCCCCAGAGGTGGAGGAGAACGTCTCTTGATCTGCTAACCACCCACCTTCTGATCTACCCCAGGATGCCATTGGTCTTCTTGGCTTCAAGGGCTCATTGCTGGCTCATCCATTCCAGTAGATCAGGCAGTGGCTGTCAATTTAGGGAGGAAGAATTTGAATCCAAATTTTTCAAGACAGCCACAGCTTGAAAAGCTGTTAAGCGTGCACGTTTGTGTTCTTCTGACAAGCATTCTGTGTTGCATTGCAGAAAACGCATCGGAGCAGGCTGAAAAAGAGAGGTGGTCCTATGTTTTGAGGCAGTTTTGTTGTATTGGCTTCAAGAGAACTGATAAGACAGCACTGGTGTCAGAAATCACAACGGTTTGAAATAAGAGTCAAGATGAGCTAAACTGAAAAGATCCAGTTGTTTGAATGTGCTGCCCAGGGGGGTTGTGGAGTCTCCTTCTCTGGAGACGTTTAAACACACCTGGCAATGTTCCTGTGTGACTGGATCTAGGGGATCCTGATGTGGCAGGGGGATTGGACTGGATGATCTTTCGAGGTCTCTTCCAACCTCTGATGTTCTGTGATCCTGTGATATGTTCCTGTGTGACTGGATCTAGGGGATCCTGCTGTGGCAGAGGGGGTTGGACTGGATGATCTTTCAAGATCCCTTTCAATTCTGATGTTCTGTGAGTACCTTTGCTAGTGAGGTCTGTGTACTTGGACAAATCTACAGATATATTTGGAGAGCCTTAGGGTTTTCTTTGGCCAAGCAGAAACTGAAATTGATCTCAGTATAGCAGGGAAAGTTGACAAGAGTTTTGTTATTGGCTCAGTGAACAAGTTTGGGGCAGATAAATGTGACCATTGGAAATTGTGGCTACTTTGGTTTCTTTAGGCAAAACTTCTTTACCAAGAAGTCTTTTTCTTGCCTTGGTTTTCAGTGCTGCATCAGTGCATCTCCCCAGCCTTGCTGCCTTCATTAGCACCCATGCTGTGAAGTTATTACTCTAGGTGATGAGATTAAAATCTTGCTTGTTAGGTTTCAAGTGCAATCTCCCACTTCAGAAGTCTTTTTAATTAAAGCCTCTGAAAACTGTATTTACTCTTTAAATCCCCCATTTACAGCTGAACTACCTGAGAGAGGACAGATTAAGCAAATCCTAAAATGGCAAGGACTGATCTGCTACTGATGGGGCTCTCTAAGTAGTTCTTAGCTGCATTAGTGTTAATGGCCTTAACGTGACACAATCTCCTGTATGGCTGTGGCAATAATCAGAGGTGGCGGCTTCCAAAGTCCTTGTTCTGGCACATTCAAGTGGAGAAGACTTTCTGCTCAGATATACAGTGGGTCAGCTCTTGTATCACAGAACCAAAGAACATTAGGGACTGGAAGGGACCTCAAAAGATCATCTAGTCCAATCCCCCTGCCACAGCAGGATCCCCTAGATCAAGTCAACAAGGAACATATCCTGTATCAAGATTATTAATGTCTGAGAAGCACAGCAAATGGCTCAGAAATGTATTGAAAGGTCATGTTAGATTCTGCTTATAGTTGCTGCATTTAAGCTGCCTGAGTAGTACCACCTACACACTTGACATGGATAGACAAAACAGCAGCCATCTGCAGTGCACTAAAGGATGTTTTCTTTCTCTTCTAAGCTGAGATAAATTATATTCATATAGAATATAATTGATATTTTACACTAATTGAATTCCATAGCCTTCAATATAATGTGTTTTTATATATATTTTATGTACATATAATGTATATTATAGAAAGTAGTAACTTGGTCTAGGTGATCCTGCTCTGGCTGGGGCATTGGACTAGATGATCTTTCGAGGTCCCTTCCAATCCCTAATGTTCTGTGATAATACAATATAAATTGTATTAATGTTTATGAAAGATGGGTGTCAGGAAGATGGAGCCAGGCTCTGCTCAGTGGCATCTAATGATAGGACAAGGGGCAATGGGTGTGAGCTGAAACAGAGGAGGTTCCACATCAATATGAGAAGAACATTCCTCCCAGTGAGGGTGACAGAGCCCTGGAAGGGGCTGCCCAGGGCTGTTTTGGAGTCTCATTCACTGGAGGCAAGACTGAGGGGTGACCTCACCAATATCTATAAATATGTGAAGGGTGGGTGTCAGGAGGGTGAAGCCAGGCTCTTCACAATGTCATCTAGTGATAGGACGAGGGGCAATGGATGTGAGCTGGAACAGAGGAGGTTCTGTATGAATATCAGAAGGACCTTCACAGTGAGGGTGACAGAGCACTATTATGGGCTGCCCAGGGGGGTTGTGGAGTCTCCTTCTCTGGAGATGCTTAAAACCCACCTGGACATGTTTCTGTGCGACTTGGTCTAGGAGATCCTGCTGTGGCAGGGGGATTGGACTAGATGATTTTTCCAGGTCCCTTCCAATCCCTAATGTTCTGTGATTAGTATAGACTATACTATAGTCCATTTCTATAAATCCAATATGATTTTAGTGAGGCTGCTAATCAGCTGTTAATTACCACATTTACATCCTTTCCTTAATTACCTTATTTGCATCCTTTTCTTGACTCTAAAAAGATAGTCATCTCCTAATTCAGTATGACCTTATCTGAAGAGCATTGATCACATTAAGGAGGGCTAGTGCATTAGCAAGGAGAGGAGGGCAAGTAAGTGTAGTGAAAAAAGTGTCACGCCTCAGTACTCCATCACCTCCTCCACCTCTCTGCGTGTGTGTTGAAGACTTTCAGAGGCATAACAGCATGATTTCTGGTGTTTCAGTAAACGCTGCCTGCTGTGATCTGTTTTATTAGTGTACTGTGGAGAAACGTCTGCTACCTCTGTGCAGATGCCATGATCCAAATAACCTGCTGGGTAAATCAGTTCTGGTGTGGCAGGTGTGCGCTGTTGCCTGGTGGGTCTAGGATGATGCGCAGCCTATAAGAAAATAAAAACTGAGGTAAAGAGGCAGCTGGTGCAGTTTTTCCTGGCTGAGAGAAATCATTGTTGATCAGAATGGATTAGGCTTGTCATGGTATTTTTTTGATTCTAAAGCGATGCTGCACTGTGTCTCTATCCACTCTACTGTTTTATTTATAACAAAGCAGAGAACTGTGTGGCCTTTTGGTGTGTTACACACAAATTAGCCTATTTGCAAGAATTAATTTCCACTCTTCCTTCCTGCAGTGGTCCACGCTTTACCCTCTTCACAGTCTGTGCCAAATACTCTTTTTATTGGATTTCTGATTTTAATTCATTATTGGATTTCTGATTTCATGGGATTTATGATTTTAATTCATTTCTATTGTTTTAATGCTATAGTTTAAAAATAATTGTTTGCTTCATCAAAATATGTTGCTCACAAATTATATCACATAAAGCAGTTGTGTGAAATATCATCTGCCCTCAAAGAGGGAAAGGAAGAGCTTCCGTATATGAAGTCCATGCTGTCAGAATTGCCTGTCAGTGAGAAAAGGGAAACTACACTTCACAGACTCACAGAACATTAGGGACTGGAAGGGACCCCAAAAAATCATCCAGTCCAGTGCCGCAGCAGGATCCCCTAGATCCAGTCGCACAGGAACGTGTCCAGGTGGGTTTTAAACATCTCCAGAGAAGAAAACTCTACAACTTCCCTGGGCAGCCCCTGCCCGGGCCTGTTACCCTCACTGGGAAGAAGGTCCTTCTCATATTTATATGGAACCTCCTCTGTTCCAGCTCACACCCATTGCCCCTTGTCCTATCACTGGGTGCCCCTGAGCAGAGCCTGGCTCC
>JAOXOE010028166.1:0-16678 GCA_028565055.1 Phoeniculus purpureus | reverse complement strand
TAGTTCCCTGGCTCCTCCTTCCTACCCTTTTTGAAAACAGGAGTTATGTTTCCCCTTTTCCAGTCAGTGGGGACTTCGCCAGACTGCCATGAAGAGAATTGTATTTTAAAATATTATCTTGGTCTATTGCCTAAAGTGTAAAGTGATATTTGTTATATTAAGCTATTGTTCCCAAAAGCTACTGTCATACTGTGCTACCTGATGTATTTGCACAGTCTCTTTAAGATGTTCTGCTAAATCACACTTTTTTTACATTTTTCCTGGAAAGCTTTAACTACAAGAGATAGATGTGATTTTCTGTTTAATACTGGTTTTTATTAATAACTCTGGGACACCATTTTTCAAGTAATTCACAATGTTTTACTAACAAATGAGACTTTGAGCACTGACATGATGAATTGTCTTACAAGGTATTTCATCCTGGACTTTTTTCATGATGAAAGTCCGAGGTGGATGAGTTCTGATGTAATGCTCAGACACCAGAAGTCATTAGTCAGAAGAGGTTTATTCTACAAAATATTTGCGTTTATATACCTTACAATATTCTTAAACAGCTGCATCTGCCAATCATCTTCATCTTACCATATTAGAAATCTACATGGTCGGTTTGTTCTATTTTTTCACTACGGGCAATTAGCACAACAGCCTTCAGAAGTAAACCCAGTAATTCCCTTCAGCCTCTTATCTAATCTACCACTCTCAGATCAGTGATGCTAGGACGAGGGGAAATGGCCTCAAGTTGGGTCAGAGGAGGTTTAGATTGGATGTTAGGAAGAAGTTCTTTACTGAGAGAGTAGTTAGGTACTGGAATGGATTGCCCATGGAGGTGGTGGTGTCACTGTCCCTGGAGGTGTTTAAGGAACGAGTGGACGTGACTCTTAGGGATCTGGTCTGGCAGTTAGATAATAGGATAAAGGTTGGACTCGATGACCCTGGAGGTCCTTTCCAGCCATGATGATTCTGTGATTCTGTGAAAAGCACTAGAACAGTGTCCCCTCCAGCTCAGAGTCGGGGGTGGGGGATCTGCCAGTCTGTTGGTGCAGGAAAGGGCACAGAGAAAGGTGCTGAGAGCTCTACCTGCTCTGACCAGGGGCAGTGGTTCCCACCTGGCAGAGGGCCATGGCTTCTTCTTGTGCTGCTCCCACCACAGCAGATGCAGCTGGCCTGGGGGAGGGCTGTGGACATTGACCGGACTTCAGTAAAGCCTTTGACACTGCTTCCACATTGTCCTCCTTCAAAGCCTTATGGCCCAAGGCTTGGGTAAGTACAGGCTGCTCTGGATAAAAACTGGCTGGAGGGCCAGGCCCAAAGAGTGCTGGTGAACAGAGCTAGATCTGGCTGCTGTCCGGTCGTAAGTGATGTTCCCCAGGGGTCAGTACTGGGGCCCATGCTATCTTATACCTTTATTAGTGATTGACAGTTTTCAGCTGCAGTAAAAGCCTGAAGGTCTATCACAGGAACCTTCACTTGCTCCCTTCCCAGATACCGTGTTTTGACTTGTGGGCTCTAGAGCGAAGGGAGAGCTGTGAGTCATCTCCAGAAAACTTTCACAGAACGGTTGATCATCTTGAATTGAGAGTCATGGCTGTGAGGTCAGCCCTCCCCTGCTCCTGACCAGAGTGTGGCTGGGATTTTATGACTCATGCCACAGTCAAAACGCTTCTATCCACAGCTTTCCATCACGCAGGAAATGATTCAGAGCAAGATTCGCAGTCTTTTTCGTGTACTATTTAAAGGCATCTTCTCTTTTAACGCTGGCTTTTAAAGTGATGTTTCTGATCTTCACCTCACAGAGGTTTCAGATCACAGATGCTCAGAGTTAAGCAGAGTTAAGCAATCCCAGTCTCCAAAAGACAGCATGAGAATGTGCTTTGCCAGAGAACAGCAACGTCTAGAAAGGCTCTCGCAGCTTTCAAGAGCCACTATGCATTTCTCTACTTCAGTCTCCCTTTGTGCTTATGGTATCCAGGGATGGCACCAGAGATTCAGAGAATTAGAAGTCTAAGAGTGTTCTTTAGCACTGGACTCTCTCCAGCAGTTCTGTGTCCATCTCAAACTGAGGGGCCCACAACTGGACACAACACTCCAGACGTGATCTCACCAGGGCAGAGTAGGGGGGAGAAGAACCTCTCTGCATCTGCTAACCACCCCCATTCTGATCCACCCAGGATGTTATTTGCCTTCTTGGCCACAAGGGCACATTACTGGCTCCTGGCCATCCTGCTGGCCACCAGGAACCCCAGCTCCCTTTCTCCTACACTGTTCTCCAAAAGGTCAATCCTCAACCTATGTTGGTACCTGGGGTTGTTCCACCTCCCTGATGAGGAAAGGCTGAAGGAGCTGGGTCTCTTGAGCTTGGAGAAGAGGAGACTGAGAGGTGACCTCATTCATGTCTATAAATATGTGAGGGGTGGGTGTCAGGAGGATGAGAGAGACCCAGGCTCTGCTCAGTGTCATCTAGTGATAGGACAAGGGGCAATGGGTTTGAGCTGGAACATAGGAGGTTCCATATGAATGTGAGAAGGAACTTCTTCATGGTGAGGATGCCAGTGCCCTGAAAGGGGCTGCTCAGGGGGGTTGTGGAGTCTCCGTCTCTAGAAATGTTTAAAACCCACCTGGACACGTTCCCATGCAACTTGGTCTAGGTGATCCTGCTGTGGCAGGGGGATTGGATTCAATGATCTTTCGAGGTCCCTTCCAACCCCTAATGTTCTGTGATTCTGTGAAATACCTTCACACAGCCTCACTGGGGCTTTGACTGTTTTGTGCGACATTTGCATCAGTGTCACCATTTTTCAAAACCCCCATAACTAAAATTAAATAAACCAAATCATTATACTGTCTGCCTACTCAACACAACTACCCAAGGCTTTCTGTCCTAAAGTTGACAGGCACGGCAACATCCCCACCTGGCAACTAGCTCTGGTGCAGCTCTCACTTGGACTCTTCTCCACAAGTGCACAGAATTTTTGCTTTCCTCAATTCCTTGGCAGAAATTAGCCTGGAACCTTCCTCTGTGACAGTAAAGGGAGACCCTTGTCTGCTAGGAAGTTAAATGCAACACACAGTCTGCGTATGTTAACAGACACGTTAATCTTAAGAGTAACAAAGGATTCCAAGATGAATAACTTTACTAGGAGAAGCATGATGCCTCTTGCAGGTAATCTCTCCTCTGCAAAAAGTGGGGAAAAGAGAAACTAAAAATATCTAATTTCAGGTTGTGTTTGCCAGATATAACTGGGATGGAGCTGGATCCCTAAAATACAAAGCCTTGTACTGTAATCCTAATGATTCATGCAAATGCTTGTATCCTCTGGAAACAGTGGCAAAATTCTGTGCAAATCTGCATTGTCTCCAGCCTCAGGACTCCTCAGGACCGAGGTCTCTTCCTCAGTTTTGTTTCCATTTGTAACCTGGGAAGAGCAAAATTTCTGCTTGCTGTATGCAGTAGCCAGCAGCCAGGTCACAGATGGGCCTTTGTTTGCAGCAGGGCATGCCAGAGGGACTCTACAAAAGGCTCTCAGTCTTGAATAATGCAGAAAGTCAGAACTGCTTTGAACAGAAATAGTTTCTGCCTAAGTCTTCTAATGGAGCCTAGAGCGCAAACCTGCCAGTGGCAATCTGCATCCAAGTCTCCTTGCAGCAGTTCCAGCATTCCGGAAGATTCCTGAGAGCTTGATCTGGAAAACCACCCAGCAGAAAACAGCAGCCTTTGATATCTCTCTCTGTTTCAAAATCCCCACCCCAGAAGACAAAGAAGCTTTAATTTGATAATGAAAGGCAGGAAGCACACTTAATCAAGTGAAGTCTCTATTTCACGTAAAGAAACTAATTCCGGTTCAGTAGAGGTTTTGCTGTAGTTTTCATTTTAAAACCCAGCAAATGTTCAATCAAAGAGCATGCAAACAAGTGTCATCGTGCCCTCATTTCTCAGGACGGATGTAATCCCAGTCTGATGAGCTTCACAACAGGAATCCCCTCAGAGGACCTGGGTAGCTACAACTCATGAACTGGCAGTAGGGCAGGTTAGGGTTTGCTACTGCAAAATCATAATCCTGTTTTATTTGTTCTGACACAGAGATGTTTCCAAGTATTTCCTCCACTCCAGATCAAACTCTAAGGGATTCCTTTCACTGTTCAATGCCACATCCTTTGTTTCTTCTCACTAAATAATTGGTTTTCAAACCATGTGCAATACCAATCTGAGAACTATGAAGGACAAGAATGAACTGCTTACAGACCACTTCATGTACCAAGTCATGTTAGGGACCTGGGTTCTTCTGTTTGTTTTAAAGGCTCTTTTTTCCCCTCCATTTGGGATATACACTGACACATGTGTCTCGCCTTAGAGGAACCCAAATCACAGTGACTTTCTTCATGTACATAACCCTGGCACCTGTAGTATCAAGAACTACTTTCTTACATCTATTTTTCTAGTCCATCAGTGCATACTGGAATGATAACCCTTAATATAAATCCAGCCTTTAGACTTCAGTTATTCTGGCCATATTACTGAGAGGGTCAGTAATGCCAGTGTGCAATTAAATGAAATGTTAACATACTTGTGATAACTGGTTTCAGTTCCCAAATCTAGCTTCTGAACAGACTGATCCTTTCAAAGCCCTCACTGAGGCTGCTTTCTTTTTTGCAGCAATAGATCCTGTCACCATCAATACAGTGCCTGTAGCAAGAAACCTCTCGGCAATGTATGTCAATTCAAATAATCCTAAATAGAAGGCTTAGGGGGAACAACAAGGATTTGGACTTTAAACAGCCTTTAACTGCTGTTTCTCCCCTTTGTGGCTTTTAGTTGGTACAAAGGCTGACCTCCTTATTGTATTGGTGGTCACTGGGAAATGCCATTCTGAGATTTACAAAATGTACAAGCCAAGGTAGCTGCAGCAAAGGAGGTCTGGGTATGGAGACCTGATGAGTGAGAATGATTTTGATCAGCACTATGACTTAAATGCTGGCCACTGCCCCCTCCTTTGTACCTATTCCCTTTACCATCACCTCAAAGCACTGCTGAGAGGACCCTCCTTGACCACACAGAACCTATAATGCTAGGAGACCTCCCATGCCTTACAACAAACACATTCCTGTTTTAGTTTCTACATTTTCATTCTCAGTGTCTGGGGTTCAATCTTTTCACTCACAGTTGTATCACTGTTGAAATATGCTCTCTTACACCCACCACTCCTTCGGATATGGTGTGATCCTGGTGAGGCCCAGCTGGTGCGTCCATTCTGCCTTACTAAACTCTAAGCTCTCAGTTCAGGAAAGCAGAGTGCCCAAGACTGTGTAGAGCAGCTCCTGCTGAACAGACATTCATCGAGGTACAGTCTTCCCTCTCTGAGAGAGAGGGAAACTCCAGTGCAGGGCAGAGAGCTGACAGGAAAGCGCAAAATGTGTCCCTAGGAAACTTCCAGGCTTCCAAGTTTGGAAGTGACTAGAAACATTAGACACTGTTGAAATGAAAATCAAGAAGATGAAAACATTGACAATGTCAGATGTATTTTGGGGAATTTTACTCCATTCCTTTTGACTTTTATCTGACAGATGGGATGAACTCTATAACATCAGCAATACTGTAGTCTAAAATTCTCCAAGTTCTCCCTGCATACAGATGCAGGACTCAGCTGCCCATCCAGCAACAGTTGCCCAAACCTTAAGCCAAGTGATAGAATCATCTAACTGGTTCTGCAGCAGGTCTATGTCCAGTCACATGATGGGGAAAAGGCTCTGGGACACTCAGGGACGGGCAGCCTAGACTATGCCAGCAAAAAGTAAATTGCTGCACACTTGGTTCCTGTTTTCTGCAGCAGATGACCTAATCCAGGCAAGAGCTAACCCAGTGAAGTCACTCCCAGGACTATGTAAGGTTCAGCTTTCCACAGAGTCATATGAAGAGTCAGTGACCTGGGGAACCCTAACACAGTTTCAAAAACCACAGTGGTGGTGTTTCACTAGAGCTTCTGCTTGCTCACTTCAGGTAG
Source organism: Phoeniculus purpureus (assembly GCA_028565055.1). Classification (NCBI taxonomy): domain Eukaryota; kingdom Metazoa; phylum Chordata; class Aves; order Bucerotiformes; family Phoeniculidae; genus Phoeniculus; species Phoeniculus purpureus. The sequence goes on along the minus strand of JAOXOE010028166.1, from coordinate 10,682 downwards.
TCTAGCAGAGGGTATAAATGTCAAAAAAACCCCAAACCCAAAAGGAGACTTTCCTCAGATCGCTGGTGATATCTAATGCCCAGCACATGAGATAGTAGCTGCCTCAGATCATGACACATAAACATGAGCCTCTTGAAGAGTCAAGACACACAGCACATGAGGTAATATAGGCAAATATTTTGCAGAGGAGGAAAGTGGTGTTTGATAAACACCATCTCTGACAGACAACCCCATCACAAATGGGGTTTAGAGGTTTGTTTTGAAATGAGACTCAGAACCACAACATAAATAAAGCACAGCCTCTGAGTAATAGCGCTTTGCAAGATGATATGAGAAAATACTGCTTTATTAAAAAGAAACAGCAGGCTCAGCCAGACATTATTTAGGAGAATTGACCTGACAACTGAAATTTCGATACCTAGTTATTGCCAAAGAAGAACTCAATGAGATCTCTCTCCGTCTCATGCAAAATAAATCACGCAATTTCTACAGTGACACCATGAGCACCTTTTTGCATACAAGTAACAAAGGCAGAGGGCTCAGGAAAGACATGAGTGCAGCGCCAGCTCATGTTGCCCAGTGCCAACAAACACTGAAACAACATGTGTGGGAACTGATGATGAAGAATCTGTAGCAATTGAGTCAGCTCAACAGCCTCTTCTGATATTACAGAGCAATACAGTGTCACCAAGGAGGGAAGGACACTTGAATGATGTGAAAGGAAATCCATGTACCTAGGGTATAAGCTTATCTGCATGAGATGACCCCAATGAATATTGCTAATGAGCCAGCATCATTGTAGTGTTAATTACTTTGAGATCTAATAATAAAGTAAAATAATCAGATTGTAAATATGACAGATTAGAGCAGTCAGATGGTGAAAATAACAAGTCTACACCGGAGAAATTCAGCATTCCATAACAGAGAGACACCACAAAAAGATCAGATTAACTGTGTTTCAGCTGAGAGGCAGAAATGTACTCCCATGAGATCACCATGAGTTGGCCTGGTGAGCTCATGGTAGCTGGAGACACCTTCAGCGTGTCAGTATAGCTCCTACTCTGTAGCTGAGTGCTCCAGTGTTCCAATGTAATTCTATTAGTGCTAAGGTACAATAGCAGTTAAAAGAGCTGAGGCCAAACAACCACCTCAAAAAACAACCTGCCCTGACTTGCTCACCAGCACAGTTTAAGAAAAGTGTAAAACCAAAAACTGCAGTGATGTCCTAGACTCAGCTCATATAAATTACTGTGACTCTGCTGATGCCAGTAAGGCTCTGGCTCTCTGTTAGAGATAACAAGCTGTGTGCTGCTACCTGTCATTGGACACATGGCAAGAGTAGACACGAGGAGAACCACAGACTGCACTGCCTATCACAGACATAATGAGACCAAAATGGGGCACCAGGGATACGACGAACCAACACAGCCATGTTTGTGCAAAACCAGAACCCAAAGCACAACCAAATGATAGGGGCTACTTGGAACAAACGCCTCCTCACAGCAATCATGAGCACATAAAAGGAAACTAAGGACAACCTGGCAAAGAACTATCATAAAAAGATCAAGAACTCGGAAATTAGTCTCTGTCAGTGCAAACAAATAGATTGAATGCTCAGTTCTAAGCTAAGTAACAGTTATTCAGCCCATGTATCGCATGCCAGTGATTTGGCCATACACATGTATTTATGGAGTATTACCATGGATGGGTGTCTCTGCTCATTTGATAAAATCTGCAGCCACTAGAAAACCTAATTACAAGAGTATCACACACACATTTTTTGACACCCTGCCTGCCAGAATGTCTTCACATTACAGATGTCCCATTTTCATGTTACAGAGAAAACAGTTCAACAAAACACAGAGCAGAGAGAGGGAAGCAGTGTTCACTGCAACAGTCCTTGCATGGCAAGGCAAAGATCACCGGGGAATGGCTGTGACATGTTCTCATCAGGTGGTGACTTACACTTCACTCTTCTATTGAAGGATAATCGTATCCATAGCCCTTTGAATCTTTCTTCTTTCCAAAACCTCTAGGAGTATTTCTAAACATTCTTTACCCTTTCAAGTAACTGAGCAAGGTGTTTGAAGGATTGTTTTTTCCTTGCAGTGTCAATCACTGCAGCCACAGAAAAACCTGCAAGAAAAGCCTTGCTCCTTGTCTGAAGCAAGAAGTACTCCATTGATATCTAAGGAATATTCATGGCATGGTCTATAATGTCTTTCTGGCTGAAGACATCTAAAGCGTATTAATTTTGTGTAACCTCATCACTACAAAAGCGCAGTTTCTTGCAGAACAGAAGGCAGCAATCGACCAGGTCAAAGATGGCTGTGCACACTGCACCCTGTACAGAAGGATATACATAGTGCTGGGATCACCTGTAGGAAAGAACCTCATCTTAAGCAATGAGAACTTAATCCCTTACACAGCAGGGCAAGGGCATGTTTCAATAGCTCCGTGGAACACTGGCATAGAGTAAGAGCTCTGCTTGGTGAAAAGCACTGATACCAGCTCTTGAGACTTTGCTCTGCAGCAGAGTAACAATGAGACATTTTACAACATACTCAGTTGAAAATATTCAGGAAAAATGGTGTAAGAAACCCTTTCCAATGTGGCATCTTGCCCTCAATCTCCACCTTAGGAAATACTCGTTCTCTTAGAAAGCAAAATACTCAGCAAGACCAACATTACTTGGGGAAGGACTGGATGTCATCTTCTCTCCCAGTGTCCTCTGTCTAAGCTGCTTGCTTCAGGCTCCTTTGAGGAACAGTAGAGAAAAACAGCTTTGTCTGTGGCCAGGCTGATGGACATTCATCTGGTGGGGACTTTCACCAGCCTCAGGGGAGTGCAGATCTACCACCTTTTGCTGCCACTGTGCAGGACACGCAGTCTCACTGCCTCACAAGCATGTAGTCAGGTGCTGCCCCATACTGAGTACTATAAGGCAGGCCAAACATCTGCCCCAAGTCAGTGTCTCCTAGGAAGGGAGCAAAGCACAAGGTGCTCCAGCTAAATGGCCTACAATCTCAACTCCTACACTATGCTTGGAAGGCAAGAAACTTAGGAAACTGTCAAATGCTGCAAGCCAGCAAGACATCTTAGAGGTTAATGACTGACCTGAAATTCAACACTCAGAGATGTCAGGGTGCAAAACTAAATAAAAGGTGCAGATTAATTGCTCTGTATTGAATGGGGTCACCAAAGAGACAAGGGGCATGCACACCAGGTGGGCTGGGGTGGAAAGGTTGTGGCAGAGACAAGAGAATGAAAAAGAACCACTGCAGAGCAGCAGCACAGGTAAGAAACAGCCACAGGGGATTGAGCTGCTGTTCTGGTTTGAGGGTTAAAGGCGGAACCCTCCAGAACATTAACCCAGCACAGCTGCCAAGCAGCTTACAGCAGAGGGGAACACGGTATCTGTGCTTGCACCATTTGGCAGACATCACGGGAGCCCTAGGAACTGCTCAAAGCTACGTCTGCAAACCACAAGCTTTGTGAAAGCATGAGAGAAGAATTAAAAGGGAACATTTCTAAGAAAAGTAAATTTTGTCTGAGTTTTTGGTGAAGCCCAAAGATGTGAAGAGTAAAACATGAAGGGATAAAGCAAAACCAATAGTGAGACATTTACCCATGACAGCTAAAGCAAGATGTGCGTTTAGGTTTCTCTTGAACATATTGTGTACTTAGAAGAACTAGGCATCAGAGGAGCAGGAATAACAGCATTCCTTCCAGTTGAGAAACCCATCACCTGTGCTCCTAGTTTCAGCAGGTGATGTGCTGAAGGACACATCTGGCTTTAGTCCAGCAGTTAGCACAGACATTTTTAGATGTAGCACCTGTTTTGGCCCATCTCTGCAGCAAAAAGCATCCTGCACACAGTAATGCAGAATATAAACCATGTCCAATCTATGCAGCATGTTGAACAAAAGATCCCTTTATCTGGCACAAGTTTACTTTTCTTACTAAGCAGCACTTGCAGCTCCATGCAGTGTCCCTTTCCCAGAGGCCCCTTTTTCTCTGTCACCTCTGCCACGTCAGGTTAAGGTTTCACTATGCTGAGCAGCACACACCGGTCAGCACAGTCCCTCAGCAGTCACAAGTAGGGAACACCTTAACGTAGACCTTACTGTATTGCGAAATGCCTGCAAAAGAGTACTCAGAGCATAACGGTGCATAGATGTAGAAGACAAGAAAGGTCCATGTAGACCTAAGATGCTCTGGTAGTTTACACCATGTACAGCATGGGCTTCCAGGTTGCCTCTAGAATGGAAGACATGGAATTACTGACATAGCCTTGCAGAGGTCACACCTGAAACGGCAGGAAAGACATAACAATTGAGTTTTCCCTACAGAAGTTCTACCATGAACATCAATAAAATAGCAGCTGCAGACTGGTATTGAGCAAACTATATGCCTCCTCTGAGTGACAGCCACTGCACATGTGTCAGTGCACAGAGAGCAGCCAGGCTTGTGCTGATACCAATGAACTTTCACATACTGGCCTCTCTGTTTGCTCATGCCTCTAACCTCAGTGATGACTACGTGAACTTGCTTTGTTTGAGTGGAAATGAAATGTTATCAAGTACGTTTAAATGTCCTCACATAAAATACATATTGGAGACATACTAAATGATATTGCTTAACAAGCTGTACGGAAGAGAGCATCACAGATTCATTTCTCAGCGAAACTGACAAAATCATCCTGTAAGTGTCTTAGATTTTGTTGAATTGGACCATAAAAAGAATAATTTTTAACGCAGGCAAAATCAAAACCAGGATCTGTATCTACTCCAAGTAATATGTTTCACATTATTTCCATCTGAAGTTGCTTAACTCCATCATACCTTACAGCTGCTATTTAAAGCCATCACAATGAGTTACAGCAGTTGCAGGAACAGGAAAGTGCTGACTTGTACGTACTTGTATGTAGAAGACTATGACAAAAAGCAGATGAATATGCTCTCAGGACAGTCGATGAATAAAACCTTCACCAACGTTTCATCTCATTTAATGCTATTAATAACTAAGCCTTTATTAGAAGAATAAAGTGACTCTAATTAGAGAATGGGAATGGGATAATTTCAAGAGAAAAATATTTTGACTAAAAATGACCTTCTTCAATTGTATAGTCATCTTTTCTTATCTCTCTTTCAGAAATTACTAGATAACTGTTATAAAAGCAAAAGCATTGCTCTTCTCTTCTATAAAATGAAGAGAAATAGATTATGATGAGTCAGTTCCTCCACAGTTAAGACTCAACTTGTAAAAGGAACCAGCTTTGTCTATTTATCCTGATTAGTTTCTATTTATTCGTGAATCTTGCTTTCATTTCCTGACAACAAACTAACCCAAACTTCCTAAACCATTCTGATAACTTGATTAAAAAGAGCCCTGCTAATGTGGTGCATTGCAGATCAGCTGGTTTTTGCAATATGCTGCCAGCAGGACACCAGTGCAGGGTGGGAAGGCACACACTCAGCCTTGCACTTACCAACGTGCATGCTCAAAGCCAGTTTTAATTGGGAATGTCCTTGCTGCTTAGGATGAGGGTTATGAACAATTCCTGTGAATTTTGCAGAGCGTTTCTAATTTGCTCCAGTGGAAGTATTGACTAACGCGCTTGGAACGACACTACTTCACACTGGAAGCCTGCAACCAAGGTTTCCTGGGGAGCACATTTTTGGGGAACCAGCACAATGGGGAGAGCCATATTACACAAAACTAATACCAAAAGCACACAGGAATGCCTGGAGAAGCAACAGAAGAGAACAACTAGTGGAGAAGTCACAGTAGTCAGTTGTGTTTTTTCTGACGTTTTCTGTTTCTATCAGTTTACTCCTCCTGAAAAAATTCAGGTGGAAATTTTTACACTCTTTCATATGAAAATTATCCAAAGGGCTAATTTAATCCTAAGTTTAGTTCCTTTTGATCGAATATATACTTTAGGAAGTCATTTCACAAAACAACTCTTTGCAGTGTTTGAGCATTAAGAACATTTTGCATTCGTATGCTGAACACATACAGGCAACGCTTACGAAGTTTCTTTGCATAATAAACTAAACAGAGCAGTTCTGTTGTTAATGCATATTTTAGCACTGATTAAGGTACACAAACCATCTTCTGAAGGACAGCTGATTCCACCCTTGGTTAAAAAAGTCTCTTTAATACAAAACTGCATCTAAACTACGGTGCATTATTTCTTTGGAGGTGCTTATTTTTTTAAAGGACAAAGGTGTTAAACTTTTCCCTGTGTCCAAAAAACAGAAGCTCAGTGTAATGTTTGTGAGTCTGATGGTCTTCCATTACTTTTTCTAGAGCATCACACTTCCACTTTGCTCCATAGTGAGGTTTTCTAAAAGTCGTTGCAATACAGTGGAATCGCAGTATTATTTATGTAAGCACCACATCCCCTGGCATCCCTTATGGCATCCTCTTGCCATGGCAACTAAATTAAGACAAAAGCTCCAGGCATGACTGATTAACAGTGATGTCCTCTTCTTTACCCCCTTCACTACCCACGTTTGATAATACACAACCAGGTATTGGTCACTTGAATTCTTTATGAACTGTGCAACTCCAGTTTTGGAGAGTTTTACAGCAGGCTTCGGAAGAACACATGGAGAGCTTTAATGTTCAGGATCATAGTTTAAAGGCTGCCTACTAGTGACTTGTAAACATTAACTCCACATCACTGCTTTGGTTGAGACAATAGTTTGGCCATAATGCTACGTTATTCCTAGCGACTACAAAGATAAGGTTGTGAGACTTGGTTTGTCTTCTTTTCAGTCAGGGAAGACTCACAGTCCCCAGCGTGCATTATTTTACACACCTGTTCCCCTCCATTCTACAAGCTTTAAGCACTCACTCTGATTGAAGTGCATAATTCCCATTCATCTGCTCTTTGGGGAGAGGAGGGAATGCAAATGCATTAAGCACCCAAAAAGCAAAGTGACAGAATTTGTAACTGTGTGGTTCCTAGCAAAATAATTTGTCTGTGGCACAAAAACAAACCTGCTCTTAGTTGTGAGTCTACCTGCAGCTACTTTGTACATCACAACACTGGAGAGGAAGCAATGAGTGGAGCATGAACACTGGATTTCTAGAAACTCTAAGCCACCTCCAGGAAGAATTAAATGAAATAAAGGGAATTGTTGCAAGATATTAAATACAAGCTACTGGTAGGGATGTTCTTGTACCTTACTGTAATTGTTTAATACAAGTACTGTTTTTGAATCTTTACGCTACAAAATGCTCAGAGCTGCTGGAGCTTACAAAGGGCCCAGTGTGCTGGGAAAGCAGGACCCCAGCATGGCACTGAGTATCTCCCCTCTACAGAACAACAATCCCCTGACACTGCACACCTTGCATGTTACTGCTGTCAGAGCACCATTTATCTTGCATTTGTTCGCTGCCTGATGGCTGGCTTTGCTTAGTGATTGTTTTTAACTCTGTAGACTCTCACGGTGCAGCAGTGTTAAATACCCCATTGAAATCTTCAGGTACCCTAAGCCCTTTTTTCATTCCTCAGTGCCAGCTCCACCAGCAGCTGCCCAACTGTAAAGCCACTAATCAAAACCCCCAGGAAGATTCAGATTCAGCCATTCCTTCACTTGGATCTACTGCTTTATTTGGTAGATCTGAAATACAATGGTTAGAGATTGCTGAGCCCTTAGCTTGTCAAAATCAAGAGGCTCACACTGAGCTATCCACATGTAGGTGACTGCTCTGGTAAACAAGGCTAAACCCTGTCACTTTCATGGCTGTCCACACGTTACAGCCTCTCCATGGCCTTTGGAAAGGTGTCTAGGTGAACATGAAAGATGTTAGAATTATTATATTAGGACACTTCTAATAGGACAAGACTCCCCCAAAACTATCAGTTGCTCAGGATGGACCTGGCCAGTGCTTCCCACACGAGGGGGATGTCAACAACGGAAGAATCTGTTATCATCTAGAATTAGAACATGTACTGCATACTGGGATTAACATCAGACCCTGTGAATCATTCATTTCAGAGTTTTGAAATCCAGCGTCTGTATTTTGCAATACGCCAGTTCTAAATTCATCACTGAACATTTACATTTTTTTCACATCTCCTGATAAGTTAATTGTACAGACGCAGGACACGACACAGACTGCTGTTAGCAAGTCATAGCATAAACTGATATGAGATGAAATACAGCTGTTCAGAGTCAAAATGTCTGATCACGGTGCAAAGCCAGGCTTCTACTCTAACTTTGCACAGAAGACGCTCGGGAGAATCTGCCTATAAACTATTTTTAAAACCGAGATAGAAATGACTTAACTGGTGCGATGGCATGCATGTCAAGGAAAATAAAAACAACACAAAAATTAAACATACACTAGTGACCTTTTTTTCCCTGACAACACTATTGTGTTACTTCAATAACTTAGAAATTGTGTTGCTAAAGACCATGACAGCAAGAGGATTTTAATCTGAAAAGGAATCAGACCATACTCTGGCTTTCAGGTAATACTTGCTGCACAAAGAGCAAGACAGTATGGCTTTTCATCGTGCCAAGACTCAGATCTTCTCTCTGCAGCAGTGTTATTTGTAAACGGGCAAAGCAGATTTGTGTCATTTCACAAGGTGGGGTCAAATCTCTGAAGGGCTCCTGCTACATCACATCAACCAATGGACAACCAAGGGCTCCGAAGAAGGGAAAAACCTGAAGATTGACAGGGTGAGGCAGCATTTACACCACGTAAAAGGTATGGCATGTACCTTTTCCACAGACGTGAAACCCTTTTCACCTTATGAGTGTTTCTCCTACTGAAATTATTGTAGTAACCAATAGTCAGTTTTCTATTCTATGGTCCATATATAGTGAAATTAATTAACTATTTGCACGGCATTTCCCTGCTTTCATAAGCTCATACAGTACATTGTCATTAGTGACTTGTCCACTCAGCTTTTCTAAAGCTGTCTGAACACCCTTGTAAGCAAAAAAAGTGCAGCTGGACATCCTCCAGCATTCCTCGTGCATTCTAATACGCAATGTATTACCAGGTTTTACTAGGTCGATGTGTATGGCATCAGAAATGGCACCTCATGTCATACAGAAATTCACCTTACAGCTGAAACGTGGGCAGCATGCCTGGTTTTAGATGAGCCATCATTGGCGTGACTAGTAAATAAAAGGTGTTTTACATATATAATCTTGTTCTAATGAACATGTTTTATTGGCGCTTGTATTCATGGCTAACTATTTAATTGGTGGGTTTGGAATGTTGTAGACTGCTACTAAGGGTAAAACTTATTTTTACAAAATTTTATTATTATAATAATGGGAAAGACTTATACATCATCACATGAGGAAATACGCATAACCAGGGAACAGTCCTGTTGTGATCTGCTTCCAGCAGCAAACCGGTTCATCCTGGACCAAATTTTACTATTTTCAATCAACTCAACTAATAGATACTTCAAGCGTTTACAGAAAACACTGAACACAAGAGAACTTCCAGAAAAGCAGTGCCTTTAGACCAACTTCTGAAAGCAATACTCACTCCATAACCTTTTCCTTTCAGTCTTACAAATCTGTGGCTTAAAAGGTAAGAGAGGGGAGTAAACTTTGTGCCTGTGTATATTTGGGTGTTCAGTCCTAACCTGATTTGACTTCATCTGTCAAATCAGCTCAGCTCACAAAGCTGAGGCTCACTAGTTCCCTTCCATGAATGCATGTGTGACTTGGGGTTTTCTGAAGATCTCCCAGCTCAGGAGTCTCACTGCTGCCTAGGAACTTCATATGAACATTTTTATTGAGACTGACATTAATAAGCAATATCAGAATTCTTCTGGAATCTGCGCTCTACTCAGAAGATACACTTTCCCTATTGAGGCACACACAAGACCAGATAATGCCTACACTCACGTATTCCAGTTAAAGACAATAAAATTTGATACTAAATAAAATTTCACGTACTGTTCTCAGTAAAATTATAAGACACCATCAAGACTGCCACACTTGAACAGTACCACGATAGCTCAGTCAGCACATGCAGCCTCTTGCATCTTTTTGGATAGGTTCTGAGTAGGCTTGTTGCTTTCAACAAAGGAAACCCATCAGCAGGACAAGAGTCTAATCAGATCCCAGCAGCACATGATCATTACTACACCCGTAGCCACTTTCACAGCAGTGAAATATCACTACAAGCCTTCCTCAGGGTGAGGGACTCTCCTTCCATTTGCATCCCCTCTATTCTTCAGATACATTTTGGGGGGAATAGGCATCTCCCAAATAAAGAGGAAGTACTATGGGTACTAACTACGGGTTACCTACGTGCCTGAGGGCAGTGACGCAGCAGAGGGGAGGCGCTGCCGTGACAACTGAACAGAGTGCGTGTGACTTCGAGCAGAGGAGGCGCCTTTTTTCTGAGAGGGGGGAAAATAAAAACAACCTGCAACCAAAAAATATCAGAGAGGAAAGGGCAGTTACCATAAGACATGGTTATTACTAGGACAGACGCCAGTAGAAAAACAGTGGGCACCCAAACAGAGGCCAAGCTGTGTGGTACAGAAGACACACTGGAGGGCAGGGATGCCATCCCGAGGGCCCTGGACAGGCTGGAGAGGTGGGCACCAGCCAACCTCATGGAGTTCAACAAGACCAAGTGTAAGGTCCTGCATCTGGGTCGAGGCAATCCTAAGCACAACTACA
>JAOXOE010028165.1:0-16679 GCA_028565055.1 Phoeniculus purpureus | reverse complement strand
CTCTCTGGCTTCTATCCTGCAGCCAGTTCACAGTCCACCTCGCTACCCGATCATCCAGTCCACACTGTGAGGATGCTGTGTGAGACTGTGTCAAATGCCTTACTGAAGTCAAGATAGATCACATCCACTGCTTTGCCATCATCTACCCACCTGCTCACGCGCTCATAGAAGGCTATCAGGTTGGTCAGGCATGACTTCCCTTTCGTGAAACCATGCTGACTGTCCCTAATGACCCTCCTGTCCTTGATGTGCCTGGAGACAGTGTGTAGGACAAATTGTTCCATGACCTTTCCTGGGATGGAGGTGAATCTGACCAGTCTATAGTTACCTGGGTCCTCCTTCTTACTCTTTTTGAAGACTGGAGTGAGAATATATGTACAAGAATATCTGTTGAGTATCTGAGTTTATAGTGTCAAGACCACCTGCTCTAGCTTACTCTTATGGAAGGAGTTAGACTAGATGACCACCAGAGATCTCGTCTACTCTGAACTGTCTTGTATTTTTAGCAATTTGACATTCAAAGATTAAAGGAAGCCATATTGTATCACTGTCTAGGTTTTATTTCTTACTATAGATCTGTAAGTTTTTTAAAACTGGTGTTTTCCTCAAGTTAGAGAAGAAAAATGAGATTTGACTATGCCAACATCATCACAGGACATCTGCTAAAGACCCTGCTGTACAGTGTTTCTTTTTTCTCTTGGTTTCAAATCCACCATAACTTAATTAGAAGTGTTAACTAAAAACGTATGTTTAGCAACCTAAGAATTAACAGGTCAAAACCACCAATTTTCAATAAAAAAAAGACATTCCTGTCTTACTTAGTCACACATCTCATAATTAGTTAGGGCATTTCTTAAAATTGTGATGTTGAGTTTGGGAGTTTTAGTTGTTAAAAACAAAACCCACTGTTGTCAGCATCATCTTTCCATGCTCAGCCTTTATCACTAGTTCATAGTTCAAATCAGTGAGAATCCATGCCATTAGCACAACATGCAAGATTTACGTACTTTGACTGCAGTACCAGGAAAACATTAATTGTGGAAAATAGCTGCTTATGAATCCAGTGGAAAACATTTGTATATTACAATCTAAATCAGTGTAGATGTTTCAGACTATGTCTTCTTAACAGATAATGGAGAGATGCCAAATTCTCAATGTCCTAACTTGCTGGTTTGTGCTGTGTTTGAAATGCCATTAAAGACCTTCCGCACAAACTTTCTTTTTCGTAATTTTTCAAAGGATCTATTCACTACACAATGAACTTCAACATCAATTTTCAAGATCCATATTGTATTACAGAAATATACTTTTTAAAATAATTGATAGAGTATTTTGTTGGTGGTTGAGTTTGGATGTAATACTTCAATTGGAATTTCTGGTCCTGTTTTCTGGTTGTCTTTCTTTGTATGTGGTATTTTTCTCATGTGAAATATGCCCACAACCTCAAACGTTGACAAGGATTATCATCTACAATAGAATTTGTGTTTTACATTTCAACAGGTATTTTGGGGAAAACAATCACGTATGGTTTTATAGATAAATTAAATTTTGCCAGCGCAAACCTGACCTTTCAAAGGAGATCCAGTTCATTGTATGTAAAATATTTCAAACAGCATTTTCAAAACAAAATCTTCCAATCATATCTGTAGGATTTATGCTGTCAGACAGAGACCTAATAGGGACTACTGAGTAGAATTTAAATTCCTGGATATACTTGATTTTTATGGAATTATTGTAATTTTTCATGTCAGCCTGGGGAAGTATCCAGGTTTCTCTTCTCAGATAAGAAATTTCTGGATCAAGTTCTGCACTGAAAAGATACAAGATGGAAAAGGTGATGGACTGTCACTCATCCTGGCTGGGCCCAAGGGTGTGATTGTTCCTGCCTAATATTCCCCAAGTGTAGTTTAAAGGGACTGAAATTTGATGCCTGTGCAAGCAGATGTCAGTTACTTCTGTTTAACTTGGAGTTTCTCGAACACGTTGGTACTGAGCAACCCTAGGGAGAAGGGTCTAACTCAGAGCAAAGGAGTCAAAACATAGCATTGAGAAAATACAATGAACTGCATGGCATTTTTATGCGATTTCTTCGGGATCATGAAAGAAACTGTGAAGTTCTATGCACATCCGAAAAACATATGACATATTTGCTTGATCATTATGAATCATAGAAGACAAATAATTGCAAAACCAGGAATTTTACATTACAGTGGCATTCCAGATGAGGTTGAGAGTGATATGCAAAATGTAATTCTGAAACGATGGAGAACGATTCCAACACATTTATTCACAGTTGTGATGCAGTATAGTTACTGGGTATCAATATACACAACATCAGGTTTTTATATTTACAAACTGTTTTGTGCTTTTTTAATATTCCACATCCTGCAGGATTTTTTGTTTAGCAAAACCAGAACATTTTGCAATATTTAGAAAAGTTAATGTCTGTATCTGTAATTTTTCCTTTTTTCATAAATAGTTTTTAAAGGAAATTTAGTGTGGTGTAGAAAGAAACTATATGTTTTCCAAGAAGTTTGGTGTATATTCCAAAAATAGTAAGCTGAACTAGTTTAGTTTCTGCATGCTAGACCAGAAACCCATACTCTGTGCATTTCCATTTGACTGATTATCCTGTACTATAATTTGACATGCTTATGTAAAATAATGAAACCTTATCAAATACCAGTTTTGAGAAAAAAAGGTATCGAAAAATCTTTCCAGTTTACTAGGACAAGTAAAGTCCTACTTCTTTACTAAAACCAGAACATACAAAATACCTTCACAAAAATTCAGTGATTTAGTGAATTTTTGGTAAAATATCAAAATAATATCAAATTCATAATGATCAATAAAAAACACTTTTAGTTCACTTAGGAAAGTGACTCAAAACTCACTTGCTTCCCTGTCTGCTACATTATGATGGCTTATATATTGGTTTTGGTACACTTGTTAATACCTGCATTAGTTGCAATAAATAATGCCATAGTTCACCACTCAATCTCAGCAGCTACCTGACATTTCCAAGAACAGAAAACTCTCCAATAAAGTCTCCTATTTAGTTATACCACATTAGTGAGAAAAATATGATGGGCTAGATGTGGAGACTAATCATGTAGAGATAATGCACCAAGTAGAAAACAGATTCCAAAATGCTTAAGCCTTTTGAACCTTTTTTCCCTGTAAATCTTTTAAAAGTGAAACTTGAGAGAAATAGTTTAACCAAGAAGTATCTTCTGTCACAGAAATGAATCTGAACATGGTAAAATGCCATGTTATGATAGGTAGCTGACATTTATTTGGGAAAGTCTTGGATTTTTACACTTAAAGTTTTATTGGTAACATACTGTCCCACCTTTCTTTATGGTGGGGTATGAAACAGATTTTTTTTTTTTTTCCTGAAGAGATCAAATGAAAAAAGACATCTCAGTGACATAAATCTGTCAGACTTTTTTACTTGTTGTTTTCCAGAAGCCAACTGTAAGGTTTCTAATACTACGCACTTTTATCAAAAAGTTGGCATTTTATGGTCACATAATAGAACTAACAGCAGCTTTCTCTACAAACAACATTCCCTGTGGCAGAACATATTAGAATGTGTGACATGGAGTATTTTATACTGTTTAAATATCATCTTATACCTGTTTATCTTTTATCTGCAATCAGGATTATACAGAAATTCTTAAAGAAGTCAAAACAAGTAGGTATTCCTATAAAAAATGGTCAAGAGGAAAGCTCAAGTCACATTTCTACAAAAATTGTCGCATTTTAAATGAAATATCTTCTGGTGCTCTTTTTCACAATAGTGGCATCAAAAGGCAATATTATCAACTAACCAATTCCAGAATGCCTAAAACTCACATTTATTGTATTTTATTTTATTTGATTTTATTTGTTTGGAAAAAGGTAATACATTTATCATGTGAACCTCTGTTGCCATAACAATATGGCATTAAATTTTCATGGAAAAGGACCTGAGATCTCTTCCCAGTACTCAACAAGAGTTTACAAAAACATACCTTTTTAGCACCTTGCCTCTGTTGGAGGAGATATTGACAATGAATGAGGAACAGTGCATGACCTTTTTCTTACTGTTTGAGAAAAACACCATTTCACTGAAAACTAGGTATCATTAGGACAGAAAGCTGATAGGAAATCGTTAGATTTATAAAATTATCAATGGAAGAAGCAGAGACAAAGCATTCTTGGTTCTTTTTATGAGCATTCATAACCCTAGTGGACATAAACTTTTTCCATATACTGTTACTGAAATTCTTTTTTCTGGTAGTTAATAAGCAATAACACCTAACTTAAAATTTTATTTTCAAAAACATTTGCGATTTTTTTTCTTTGCAATGCTATGTAAGGTAGCCCAAATGGGAACAGATCTTCAGAACTATTAGAGATGGTGTTGAATCTGTTTATCACATCAAAATTATTTCTCTAAGAGCTTATGAAATCATATTTATAGCAAACTTCACTGTAATTACTGTTCAAACTTCTGGCATAAAGCACATCAGCAGAAAACTTAATAAGAGGCTAATCAAGGAAACAAAAAAAGGAAGAAAATGCAATTAGTCAGAATCAGTTACTTGATAAATTTCTTTAGAAGTAATGCATACAGTGTTTTAACCTGAAGTATGTAAGCAAATGCTGTGATTTGAAATTTGTTAACATTTGAGAACAGCACAAATTGGTTTGGCAGAAAAGTTGTAACTGTCCCTTATAAGCACTCTGGAGATGAACATCTTGAGCCCAATCTACATTGTTTGCTGGAATGAATTACATTGAAATATAATATAATTTATTTCAATTACCAAGACAGTACAGGAAATAATGTGATCTCTAGCTTGAGGGGAAAAAATAATTTCTTAAGCACTCATTTCCCTTCACAGTTCAATGTGTTGTCATACAATTGTTATGTAACGTGTAAGATACTGAAAGAAATTTTACTTTCAGATTTTTCTCCAAAGAGTGCAATAGTCACCGACTCAGTTTGGTTGGAAGAAACCATTAAGATCAGCGAGTCAAGCTATCAAGCCAGCCTTGCCAAATAACCCCTAAATCACATCCCTCAGCACTAAATCTACATGTCTTTTAAGTCTTTTAGTGAAGAAATCATTCTTGATACCAAATCTAAATCTCTTCTGCCACAGAAGATGAATAAAACTAACTGGTCAATATTTTCCCTGTAAATGGAAGGGTATATCTGCCCCATGGGAGAAGTATATAGGAAAGCAATGTATTTTGTAGTAGATATGGAGAAAGATACTAGACGTAACACTTTAGTACAACATGGTAAACCACAATTTTCGCCAGGCTGATATGAATGCTCTCATTCCAGGAAAAACACATGTTCCCTGTGGAAAACAATGTGGGGTTTTCTTAAAAGTTGAATTCCTTAAAAAAAGGAAGACATAAGTATCAAACTAGAAGCCACTGAAGTGTCTCCTGTCAGCCACTTCTGTTTACCAAACTAATCTCTTCATAACATGGCATATCAGTTCTCAGACTTCAACTTTGCTCCCCAGTATGCTGGAATGCCTAGATCGTAAAGTTTCGACAAACCATGTATGCATCCCCGGATACTGAGTCTACCTAGAAATTCTGTGTATTAGATGGAATTCCCATAAATCTCACTGAAATACTGTTTCTTGTTAAACTCAGAACTTTTGTATCTTTACTGCAAACCCACTTTATTTTTGTGTTGTGTTCTAAAAGCACGCTTTAGAATTCTTTGAAATTGCAACTGAAAGTATCTCTTATTCCTTCCTCACTCCTATTTCCTAGCTGATGTAATCATACCTTCTAACAATAAGAGATGTCTTTTATCATAGGTCTAAGATGAAGAACAATGTTGCAAACACATGCTTTA
Source organism: Phoeniculus purpureus (assembly GCA_028565055.1). NCBI lineage: Eukaryota > Metazoa > Chordata > Aves > Bucerotiformes > Phoeniculidae > Phoeniculus > Phoeniculus purpureus. Next base: position 10,807 of record JAOXOE010028165.1, on the reverse strand, counting down.
TAATTTTTTTTTTAATTACTTTATCAAAAAAACAATATAAGGATGGATAAGCAAAAATAAGTCTTGCATGTTTAACTTAGGGACAGACCTGAACTTTACTTCCCACTGACTCAGACTTGTATTTAAGAGAAAACAATCTGTTCGGAATATGCAGCCTTCTTTTTTTTCTAATTGCTAAAGATATTCTCATAGGCTAGGTCATGAACTAAAATTAGATTCTTATCTCCAAAAGTTTATGTCAGCAGACTTGCACTGCAGTTGCTTTTTGCCCTTTACAAAATGCAGTGCTGTCTACAGAAATTTCTAGGATACAAAGAGGGATTGAACAGCATTGCACCTGTTCATCTCAATGCATGTCCTGTTTGCAGGGAGAAACTTGTTAGATTGGGTGTAAGAACTGATCTGTAGTAGATGAAAAGCATCAGGTCAAGACCTTTCAGTACAGTTTTCAGTATTGTTTCCTTATAAGTGAAAATACTTTATGTTTCTAAATATGGGCCATTCTCTCTGTGTACTAAGGAATAGTTTCTACTTCTTCTGGTAAAACCAATAAAACAGGCCTTCATTTCAGACTCATGGAGTGCTGTTTTGGTTACAAGACTTAAAATGCTTTAATTACTGTGTTCTTGACCTTAATTGTACATTTTTCTTCTGTGACTTACAAATGAGTATAATAAAGTATAGCAATGATGTAAGAGATGTGTTCATCAAGTGGGTATAACAAAATATGTCTACACTAATCACAGAACAACAGAGATTGGAAGGGACCTCATAAAGATCATCTAGTCCAATCCCCCTGCCACAGCAGAATCACCTAGACCAAGTCACACAGGAACACATCCAGGCAGGCTTTAAACATCTCCAGAGAAGGAGACTCCACAACACCCCTGGGCAGCCTTTTCTAGTGCTCCGTCACCCTCACTGGGAAGAAGTTCCTTCTGATATTTATATGGAACCTCCCATGTTCCATCTTACACCCACTGCCCCTTGTCCTATCACTAGATAGCATTGAGAAGAGCCTGGCTCCATCCTCCTGACACCCATCCTTCACATATTTATAGATGTTAATGAGGTCACCCCTCAGTCTCCTCCAATCTAAAGACACCCAGCTCCCTCAGCCTCTCCTCATAAGGAAGATGTTCCACTTCTTTCATCATCCTCGTTGCTCTACACTAGACTGCTTCCAGCAGCTCCATGTCATTTGTGAACTGAGGGGCCCAGAACTGGATACAATACTCCGGATGTTGTCTCACTAGGGCAGAGTAGAGGGGGAGAAGAACTTCCCTCAGTGTGCTAACCACTCCCATTCTGATCCATCCCAGGATGCTTTTGGCCCTCTTGGTCACAAGGCCACATTGCTGGCTCATAATTTAACACGGTACAGCAGGAAGTGATAGAGGAAGAATTAATGGGTTGTGGTTTTTTTATCATAGTGAATTTCCTATTTTCATTAGAGATCTTAGATGGGTTCCTCTGTTAAATACACCTATGTAAATTTAAAAGAGAAACTCTTAAACAAGGGAAAATTAGCTGGCAAGTTCATATTATTATTTGAGAAATTATGTCATTGTAATTCGTATTCAAGGTATTTATAAGAAATAAAATACTCTTTCTTTTCAATTTTTATTCTCTTGGCTCACGAGTGACTGGTTGCCAGAAATGCTCACAGTGTTTGGATTTTACCTTATAGAATGGGGTTTGCAATAACAGGTACATGACTTAACATGGGGAAAAGGATCGCTTTTACAAGACTGTCTTTATATAACTCTTAATGTTCAGCATTAGTAGGCTAAGTTAGTTCCTTAGAGAGTGTTTTAGTTATAGAAGGAACAAACTCTATCATTAACTGTACAGTGGATATTTTTAATACCTTAAGAACCTACAATAAATTTCAATGGTTACGCATAGCTACATAGTGCTTCTTAGTTCTCTTATTGTAAATAAAACAATTGCTCAAACAATGCACAATTATAAATAAGTGCAAGTGTGCCCTTCTGTTGCACAATTTAAAGACAAATAATAAAACTGCATGTGTGCTCAATAAGTTTTTCATCTGACTTTTTGAGATGTCAGAATATAATTTCTTTAGAGTATTAGCATAAGCTTTTGTTTCACTTATTTCAGAGAGCTGTATTTCAGAGATCTATACAAAAGCAAGATTGCATTTCTGTAGCTGTATTTCTTTGTCCCCTTTCTTTTTTTGGTAATGCTAATGTATGTAAAAGAATGTACGTGTAGATTGTCATAGATACACTGTAAATAGGGTTTGTTAGAAATCATTGTGAAGGCATGATTTTGACAAGTGTAACATCTCATAAGGAATGCTCCAAATATGTCTGTGCTTTGCAGAACAAAGCAGAACTTTGTCCTGACATACAAGCAATCGGGTAATTTCTTATGGAAAAGTCTCAGCATTGCCTGTTGTGGACTTCGTGCAACTTTTCAGGAAATGGCACAAAAGATAATTTTGGATTCAGCCAAGGTGAATAAAATCAACTTTAGTACCCCAAAGACTTAACTTTTAGTATAAAGTTCATGAATCATTGACATTTGTTCTTTGGCATTGAGTTGTGAAGGATGAACGTATTAAGTGTGGTACAATTTCTTTATTCTGTTACTTATCCTGAAATAGTAAGATAAGCAAATAGTCACCTAAAAGAGTTCAGGAGAATTAGAAGATGATGCAAGTGTTAATAACTCATAATGAAAGCAACAAATCTCCATATTAAGTTGATTTTGCTATACTTATGTGAGTACAGAAAGCTTTTCAGAAAAGTGGGGGGTTTTTTCCTGTTGAAAAGATATCAGAAGACAATAATTCAAGTGTTATTGAACTTCTCTTATTTCCTTGTATGTCATATCATTTTTATAAGGATTTTTGTATGTAATTTATTACTGGTTTACTTTAGCTGAGTCTAAAATCTTTACTTACATCTAGCTCCCTGGATTTATATTTAGCACAGAATTAAATCTATTTTATTTTATTTTATATTAGGTTTTTATTTTTAAGAATAAGAGGATTCAAACATGGCATTATGGATTATTGAATAAGGAAAGTCTTTACATACTGTAGTCTAAGATAATGGATAAAGAACAGTGATCCTTCTGAATCTTAACCTCATTGTTGAACTGTCTAAGAAATTTGTCTTATATCATGAGCGTTCATTGCTTCAGATAGGAGTGATTCAGGTCAAACATTTTGCTTAATAAACTACTCATGTCACAAGAGCTAGAATAAAGACAATGAAAGAAACACTTTTATTTTTCAAAGTTTCTCTCACCAAGCTGCATTGTGCAAATGAGATTACAAACTACTTTAAAAAGTGGTGTTGAACAAACATTTTAGTAGTCAAAAAGTATTTGTTACTTGTATATCAAAATATATAACATTTGAGTGTGATAATACCAACAATAAGTAAGCAATGTTTGCCCCAATCAGCTTTAGCAGGCTGTTTTCTCTCTTGGCAATGAGGAAAAAGAAGTGTGGAGGTTTTTAAATGCATATTTTTTTTCTTTTACTTTTTAATAACTCTTTCTGAAAGGGTCCTATATATAATCATTAGTTTTGAAGAAGCTAGTAAGAAGAATTCTTTATCTGCTAGATAAAGTATGTAGTACTTCTAGCAGAAGATCGTAAAGAAGATCATCAGTAACTACTGTGCAAACAGCACTGTTGAAATATATACCTACCTAAAAAAAAAATAACAGTTTAGTTTTCCGGTATAAAGAGTTTTTATAAAAAAGCAAAGTGTTAAAAAAATTTTTTGACAACCTGATTTAGTGGAAATTTTTCTCTTCAGTGGTATTTACACCAAAATTCTTGTTCACAAATGTAAACCTTCAAAAATTTAAAAGTTATTCCATAAATTATGTAGCTAGTTCTGCTCAGTGTGTGAACTACTGTTTTCTGCTGTAAGACATACGTAACTAATGTTTACAGCAAAAAACCCCGTTTGATTTTTTTTCGAAAATACACTGCAAAGTGTCTCTAAACACTGCATTCTGTTTAACCTTTGTACCAACTGCCAGATACCAACCAAAGGGGAGATGGTGAATGAACTTCAATTTAAGGGCAGCATTTCAGCATTTTTGTATTTATGAAACCCTGATAAAACTTCAGTTTCTTAATTGTAGAAGTATTCCTATGGGCTTGACATGACCAAGTAAATTTCATTAATGCATTTCTCTCAAAATATACTTTTTAAAAATGTTTTTTACTTTCCACAGAATGTAGATGTTTACATAAATTATAAATATCTTTCAGGGAGTAGGGAAGTAAAAATGTTTGCAGCTAATTAAACCTTAACAATATTATTGCAAGTAACACTCAGATAAGTTTGCTAACTCTTTTAAGTACTATGAAACACAACTTGTCTGTACACCATGCAGAAAAACATCCCTGCACTGAATCTGATTCAGAAGTAGAGATGTAGGTTGACAGAAATCTAGGAATCTTGACTTACTACTTCTCATCAACCATCAAACAAGCACTACGTAATTCTTTCTTTTGAGGTTTGCCTCCTAAGTGAAATTTTAAATCTTGAAAACTAGACTGAATATCAATAATAATCTATATGGTTAATACATTTATTTTACTAATTTTAATAATGATAAATTAATGTGAATGTGATCTATAAATTACTTGTTTTTCATTGTAGTATATATTACATGCATAATGATATTTTGTGAAGCTCTGAATTGTATATGCTATTTGTCATTGTCTCTTTATGAGAGTAATTCTTTATTGCCTCTTCCAAGAACAAACTTCTGAGGGTCTCCTGCTTGTATTGATTACAAATCATGAAAACAAATACATGAAGAAGATAAGATTATTCCGAAATAACAATATTATATCAAATAACTCTTTTTAAAGCATTTCTGTGATTTAATGACCCATACAAGAAAGTGAGAATATAAACTGCCATGTTCATTTTTGAGATTCACATTTAATATAATATAAGCAATACAGTAGCAATTTTGCTGTCAGAAGGATAAGGAAAAAGATTTCTTTTTTTAAAACTTTATGTTTAACTTCTTATAGCTTTCTCATAGCATTATTACTGGTTGAGTCTGCAATTGTGTGGACAAAACGTTAGTTCATAAATTGTAATTTTGTGTTCTACACCTAGAAATGAGGTAGAACTTTTATTCTAACTTAAGCAGATAAATGCCTATTATGTTGTCACATAAAATATTGTGATACTGAATACTCTGCTGTAAAATTTGGGTACACTATAGACCTCATGTACTAGTTTACATTTTATGTCTTCCAGAATAGATTATGTTCATGATTATGAATATGCTTACATGCACAATATTGGAGTACTTTGTTTTCTTTTTGTGTTTCAGAATTAGCATTGGATCTATCTGCAAATAAATTATTTCAGGCTGGATTAGTGTCTTTCAATGTTTCTAACCTGGTTTGGATAGAATTAATTTCCAGTGGCTAACACTTCTGAAACATAACTGAGAATGCTAATGTTCATCATTATTCAAGATCTACTTCTATTTTCAGAACCATAGCACTTCAGAGAATATGTTTGCCATTTCTTAGAATGGACAAAGTCTATGATATTTCAAGAACTGAATTAGGCTTAGTGGCTTGTTAAAAGAAATTGTTAGTGGCTTGAACTGCAAGTCTATGCAGGGAAACTTTTTCCACAGTGGATGAATGGAATTACTAGGTTTTTCCTATCTTGCACACAAACTGTTCTTAGATTGCTAGATAGAACAAAATGTCTTTCTTCTTCTAAATAAAAAGTTCACTAATTAGTTTATTAATTCAGAACTCCACATGTAAATGTATACATAATCCCATAACAGAGTGCTGCATTTCCTGCTAAGTGCTCAAAATAGCATTTTTTCCTAGAACATACTGGAGTACTGAAGAGTGAATGAAAATAATAAACAAATGGTACCTTGTGACCATAGCAATGCAGTGCTTTCAAGTCTCTCCGTGAATCCATGTCTCTTCAGGGTAGCAATGTAATTGTGGTATGATTTTTTTTTTTTTTTAAAATGTCTTTTGAAAGTCTACACAGATGTTTCATTGTCTTTAGGAAATAAACTTTCTAGTTCTAATGCAAAGTAATAATTTTGTGGAAAATATAAGCCAATTTCTTCTTATTTACCCTTGCAGAAATAGAACAGTATTAATTGCTCTCCGTATGTAAAGGACAGTCTGGGAAGTCTCTAGTGTTCTCTAGCATTTTCTCTTCTTTATTACACATCAATTCTTTCAGTATTAAGAGGCTACGTATTTTATACCTCCTGTCATTCAGGCCTGATAGTTTTTTCAATAAAAATATTTCTTGAGCAATGGCTATTATCTGGTTTTCACAGGAAGGAGACTTGCTAGGAGACACTGCTGTAGAGTCATTTCACATTTTTAAATAGTGAGTCATTCAGTCTGTGATCCATTGCAACAAAGGCTTTTTGTAAATATGGGATGTAATTGTCAATCTTCCATTTTGCTTATGATATCTTCATGCTAAATGTAGTGCTTTGTGTTTTCATTTTCATGCTTGCTTTCATTTTTCACAATATGTGTGCCTGAAGTTGTTTAAAAGTCATCTAGATATAGAGCTTAAGGACATGGTTTAGCAATGGGCTTGATAGAACAGATTAATTATTGGACTTGATGATCTTATAGATCTTTTCCAGCCTAATGGTTCTGTGATTCCATCATATTAAGGTAATGCTGAATTTGGAGCCTCTACTCAATTCTCTGAATTAATTTCTTTCTAAATTTTTCAGCTAAGTTTATGATGTCAGGAGAAATCACGTCAGCTCAGGATTTTGCATTTTAGCTTGATTTTCACTGTTCTTCACGAGTATATAATTTATATGGTATTCAAATATCTTCCATATGGAATAGTTCATATAAAACTGTCACCTTAACCATGGAGTTATTTTAATTTTAGTTATCTAATCAATCACATAGTGTACTAGAAGGTGACAAAGCTTACTATTATTTCTTGTACATGTCATTATTTTCTTCAAACTATAAATCATAATTCTGCTTTCTTATCATTTGATTTCATATCAAATTATATGAACCTTTCAGACCTAAAATTCCTAGGCTATCTTTAATTAGAAGTAAAACCAGGCAACTTTGTTCTACTTCAGTCCACTTTGAACTGGGCAATGCTGGTTTTTTTTTTTTCTATCCTATTAATTGCTTTTTTGGCTTTTTTGTCAGCTTATGCCGTTGTCAGTTCTTGCTCAGCTTTTCTTCCACAAGTGCCCCTGTTTTGTACCAGGGATTGCCTTGATCCTCATACAGGACCTTCCACTTGACCTTGTTGAACCTCATGAAGCTTCAGAAACCTTGTTGAACCTACCTAAGGCCACTTCTCCTGCTTCTTCTCATCCCTCTAAATGGCATTCTTGTGTAAGTCACGTGTGACAGGTGGAACAAGGCACTACACTCACAAAAAAGAAGTAACAACATATTTACTGATAAAAAAAAAAAATTGATTAAATGACGTTTGACCAGTAAATGCAACTTTGTAATATGGCTTCATGGCATGGTTGTTTACAGCCTGGAGGGTAAAGCTCTGAGGAAACTCTCCCATTTAAGAGAGTGCATGTGCATAGTTAACCTTAAAGATTGTCTTAACCAAGCTTTAAAATGTCTGCATACTGTTAGTCACTTACCAAGGATCTGTTTCGTCAACTACTGTCAACCTCAAGTATGCTTAATAGGTGCCCCTGTCTAAGGGGCCTATTTATGAGGGTAAGATGATTATCTCATGCCAAACTTGCACTTGAGCTTATTGTTTAAGTCAGCCTTTGGCTATTGTACTGTTATCTGTTTCCCCTGAATCCATATTGAGCAGGATGCAATTATCACACACAGAAGCAACATAATTGCATCGTAAGCTCAGAAGCAGAGTACAGGAGATAAGGGTCCTGTTAATGGGGATGGAAGCACACCATCACAGCATGTCAACTGCACTACTCAGCTTGGTTGTCTCTAAAATTGCTAAGGATGCATTCAATCCTGCTGTCTATGTCTTTAGCAAAAATAGTAAACAGCACCGATCCCAAGGTAGACCCCTGAGGGACACGATTAATCACTGATCTTCACCCAGACATTGAGTCATAGACAATTATTCTCTGGATACAACCATCCAGCCATTCTCTATCCGGTGAATAGTTTATAGCTGCAGCTGTACATAGCTATCACTATAGCTGCAGATAGTTTATCTGGTTTTTGTGTACTAAAGATAACTGCTAAAGCAAGTATATTTTCCCATGGCAAATTATCAATGGAAAATTTGTCTCTGCAGCATACTTAACTGATTAATTATTGCAACATGTTTTTCTGAAGGGCCCTATTGCTGAGTATTCTATATGTTGATGTTAACACTTGAGGGTAAAGTGCATTGAGGAAACACAGGTTTCAGGGGACTTTTGAAGTCTTTGATTACTAGTAAAAGGAAAGCAAAACCAACCCATACCATTAAAAGGCATTTAGCATTTCTGACAATAAATTTGTGAGAAAAAAAGCAAATGAGATCAAATTTTGGATGTGCATGGACACCAAAGCCAGCTATTTTTAAAATTCAGTCAATTTTATGCATAGTCAGTGTTCCCTGTGCTGGAAAATACATAAAAATTTTTAATATTCAAAAGTAAAAAGTAAAAGAAAAGTAAAAGAACTGTGAAATCTTTAGGGTGGACTGCTTTAGATTGATTTGTAGCTTAGTGCGTATCCTTGAGAAGGTGGACTTGAAATTTTCAGCTTTACAGAAGTGTGATGTTTCATTTGGTAGGTTTTTTCCTAAGGAAATTGTCTGTAATAAAGAAAGCATTATTAAATTTATTTACATAACATTGCATATTTAGATGATATCCTATTAATCCAAAGAAGCTGCTTCGGTAGAGTCGCTGTCTAGCATGCTATCAATTTTGAAAATGATTGTCTGTACATTTGTTAACTGCACAGCTCTGCGAAACAGCTGTTAGGCATTCTAAAATTCTCCAAAAGATATAGAAATACCTATTTTTAGATCTAAAATATCTCATATCTGAGATTACAGTGTTCTTATTAAAATTGTTTTCCTGTTTGTAAGGCTTAGACATATGTGAAATAATCTTGGCTTTTAAATATTCTGCTAGATACATTGATATCTAGTAATCACAAAATAATTCATAGGCAGACAGTTTAAGCTGTACTCAGTAACTGTTATTTTCCCATTAATAATGATATAATTTACTGTATAAATAATGCATAATGAACTTCTTATATTTATACTATTTCAACATCCTCAAAAAGCTTCTTTAAAACTAATTTGCACTTTATAAGGAGGATAAACCCTTATTTATCCTTGAGGGTTGATTAACTTGATGCTCAGTTTTTAAAAATAAGCTTTTAACATCTCTCACAGTTTTGTGTCAGCATTTCTCAGATACAATCTCTGTTATTGTGAATTTCTATGTATGCTGTCTTAGGAATTGAAGGAACTGCTACATTTGTAATTTTCTTCCTCTGTGAGAACTCTCATGTTTGTCATTGGCATGAGAACTCTCATGTGTTTGGCACTGACTTTTACATCAGTATGTGTTTTTTTTACAGTAAGACAAAGAGGGTCATTACTGATACATAGATTTGCAGAGAAAGATGTTTGTGTGAATGATACTATATGAGAGAGTTTTGTCTAGCTTGCACACAACCACTAAATAAACACATTAAGACAACCTTAATAGGGATTTATCATCGTCAAAGGAAAAATTAATTACAAAGTTTCTAATTTAGTTTTCATACATCAGATTTTTCTTGTATTTCATCAAATAACTAAACTGTCCCTTTGCAAAATAACAGAATTATTGAGGCTGGAAAAGCCCTCTAAGATCATCAAGTCCAGGCTATGACATAACATTACCATAATCAGCTAAACCATGGCGCCAAGTACCACATCCAGTATTTTCTTAAACACCTCCAGGGAGGGGGACTCCACCACCTCTCTGGGCAGTTCATTCCTATGTCTAATCACCTTTTCCATGAGGAAGTGCTCCTGATAGCCAACGTAAACCTCCTCTAGTGCAGCTTCAGGCCATGCCCTCTCATTGTTGACTGGGAGAAGAGCCCAACCCTTACCTGTTTACATCTTCACTTCAGGTTGTTATAGAGAGTCGTAAGATTGCTCTTGAGTCTCCTTTTCTCCAGGCTAAACAACCCCAGCTCCCTCGGCCTCTTCTGATAAGAGGTTCCTTCCAGTCCCTACACCAGGCTCATTGCTCTCCTCTGGACCCGCTTCAGCCTCTCAATCTCTTTCTTGAAGTAAGAGGCCATTGGTCTTTCATGACACCTGTGTACACTGGTGGCTCATGTTGAATCGGTTGTCAACCAGTACTCCCAGGTCCCTTTCTGTCAGGCCACCAATACTCCAGCTACGTATTCCCCAGTCTGTAGTGCTGCAAGAAGTTATTGTGGTCAAATTGTAGGACCCTACATGTGACTTTGTTAAACAAATGTCATCCTGTTGGCCTCTACTCATTGATCCAGCCTGTCCAGATCTTTCTGCAGCATCTTCTTCACCTCCAACAGATCAACATTCCCCCACCCCAACTTGGTGTCATCTGCAAATTTACTAAGGATAGATTAAATCCTCTCATCCAGGTCATCAATAAGGATGTTGAATAGAATGGGACCCGGTACTGACCCCTTGTCACTGGAAACCAACTGATCACTGGTCACTGGGCACCAACTGGATGTGGCACCATTCACAACCACTCTCTGTGCCTGGTCATCCAGCCAGTTTTTAACTAGCTAGCTCTTGTGCCAACTCCTTAAGCACCC
>JAOXOE010028164.1:0-16684 GCA_028565055.1 Phoeniculus purpureus | reverse complement strand
GAGGGGTCTGAGGTGACCCCAAGAGGAGTTTGAAGTGGTTCCCCTGAGCTGAGGAAGGCTGAGGTGGCACTGGTGCAGAGAGGGGGGTGTGGGCTGTCTGCAAAGCCCCCTCAGTTCTGTCTCCCCGCAAAAGATGAAATCGGGATTTGGGGCCGCAGGCAGTGCTGTGACTCGTCACTTCTCGTTAGGACCTCACCAAACTTTGGATAACGCTGCTTTTCCCCCACTTTTCCCCCCTGCTTGTCCGTCTGCCAGACCAGTCTCATTCCCTGTGGCATCGGGGGATACTTGTGCTGCAGCTGGGTAAGACTATGGGTACCCGTATGGTCGCTACAGGCCATGTATAAGTGGTGTAAAGGATGAGCAGGGGCAGATGGGTGTGGCAGTGGGGATGCGGCAGGCTGGAGGCCTCCATGGCAGCTCTGCCCAGTCATCAGCACATTCAACCCGCCGACTATTTATACAGAGCGGCCCCATCTCGGGATGAGCCAGTACAGCTTGGAAAGAGCCATTGGAGTTTTCAGTATTGGGCAAATGTTCGCCTGGGCACAACAGAGGATCAATGCTAATGAGGTTAAACTGGAGACGATGAAGTTTTTGATTGTGAAGATGCTGTTCTGCTGCCAAAAGCTGTTTCTGAGCATGGCTTTGCTTTGTTGGAAGTTGCTCGCTCTCAGAGGAGCGTGTGAAATGCGTGGTCTCTGGACATATTAAACATGAATCTAAATTCATGTTGGGGGTTCTTTTATGTTCTTCTTGCTATCTCTTTCTTGGCTGCTCCCCCTCTTAAGTCTCCCTTGATTCCTGTATGGGAAGAAACTCTGAAGAAAGTTTTTTGTACTTTTTATTAAAGCTGGAGCCCTCTGTTCACTAGACCACCTTCTTCTCAGCCTTCTTCCCAGCTTACACCTTCTGCAGAGTGTCTGAAAGGTTTATTGAATTATTCTAATAGGTCTCCAAATTCTTTTCCAGTGTTTCAGCTTGTGGAATCCCCAGTCTTGCTCAGTGCCTCCTTTACGCAGGGCCTTGCCTATGACACTGCTTTAGCTTCGTTTTCTGAACTGAAAGAACAGTGCTGCACTGAAGTTTTACTTGTTTCCTCTTCGCTGAGGTTCAGTTATGCCATCTGGTAGTTTGTGTTTTACTGGTATTATGTGAATAAGGCGCTGCTGCAACTTCTTTATGTTTTTGTTTGAGAAAGACAAAGATACTGTAACTAAAAAATGTTCAGCAACGTGATCCTGACTGGGTAGCCCTGTCTGTGTTAAAACTGCTTGAAGTTTTTGGTTAGTTTTCCCTTAGGAAAACTGATGAAATTTCTGATTGTCCTCTGAGGCATTTTGGAGGATTCTTGGGCTCTTTTTATTGTATTTTTTAGTTTTATCATCTTTTCCCCTTTTCCCATCGAAGATCATCTTTCAGTTTGGAAAAGAGCTTAACAGGATTGGTGTTGCAACAGCAGCAATATCCTGAGTCTTTTGTTTTCTTCAGTCCTAATTACATGTTAGTGACAAGCAACAGGCTGGAAACCAGAATAGCTGATCAGTTTGAATGTGATTGTTGACTCTAAACTCAAGGCCGTGGATATTATTAAATCTGCATTCTGTGTCCTTGCAGAACTGACATCAGGGAAATACCAAATCACACAAAAGAGTGCTAGTGGTCTGGAGATCCCAAGCTCTATGAGTTCAGCTTGAGCAGTGTTGCCATGGGGACAGTTTTGTGGGTCACCCCTTGTCCCCCTCCCCGAATCCTCAGATGATGTTAGGAGAGGATTATGTCATCCTGGTCCAAAGAACAAACAGGAAGCCTGTTGATAGGACGCTTATGCCAGCAGCTCCTTGCTGGAGCTTTAGTATCCAACTTTATTAGATTGTTCCTTAAAAAAAACTAACAACTCTGCTGGCTGGAAGTCCTTGAGCAGGCTCTGTGAGGAGCACTGAGCACCGTGGCCCAGGTCTGGGTACTTGTCCTTGCAGACTACCTGCAGATGTGTTCTAAAAAGTTGCCTCATTTGTCTGCAGGAAGCTTTGAAGTTAATGAATAGTGTGGTGGTGTGGGTGAGTGAGCTCCCTCAGCCTCTGCCCACTGCTTTGTACCACTTGGCTATGGGCATCACATGGAGCTAGGTAGAGAGACCAGGAGCTGAATAATTGCTTGAGAGGCTCCCATGAGCTGTTGAAACTAGTTTGGGCTGACTGGTATCTGTGTGCTGTGCCTTGTGGTACCACTAAGTGTCCTTCAGTGGTGGCAGTATGAGGTCTGAAGTACTTGAGTGTAGAGCACTTGTTCATTTCCTTTCCAGGGGCACTTCACGGAGAAGTCTGGTTTTAAATACCAAAGCATTGCTTAAACTTTGTCACCATATCAAACACCCCCATAACCTTCAGTAAAATAAGTACAGAGCACAGGACAGGCTGATTGGTGGAAATACTATGAAAACAGCAGCACTTTGCTTTTCTGAAGGGGTAGTGGGTGAGGCTATGTGGACAGCACTTGATTTCCAGTATTAAGCTCATTCTAGGAAGGCGGGTGACTGCTGCGTTTAAGCAAATGAACTACATATTTCTTCTGGGGCTTGTGAAAGGGCTGACGCAGCCTTAATTCTTGCTGTAATTATCTTTTGAGGTCCCAATCCCTGTAGTGTTTTAGTGGTTCCCTCTCTTGCCTAGAAATAAGTGGGTCTGAGCCAGTAGATGAGAGTGGGGCTGTTGCAGGGTTCAGGTGTGGTTTGGCCCCATTGCTGGCAGCACTGTTGTCACTCTGGGCTTGCAACCTTGTGGTTGCTAAATGGTCCATGTCTTTAGCTGATAACGGGGATCTAAACTACCTTTGCCTCTGATGTGCAGATTCCCAGATTCTGATCTGTTCCAGGTTTAAGACTAAGGGAAACCACTGGTCAGATGGTCAGGAGCCTGTCAGGGTGCATTCAAGCTACTTGCAGTTCAAATGAAAGTGATAGTTACTTAAAAACCAGATAATAACTAAACAAAAACAGATAATAACTGAACTGTGGTATTTGTTCCAGGAAAATCCCAAATAATTTATTTTGCTGCTCCAGACATAGATTGGAAGATAAAATTCCAGTCTCCTTCTTGGATTTTGAAGGGTTTAAGGCATGTTACTCATTGGGGTGCTGCCAAGCTGATTGTAGATGGCAGAATTACATTTGGGGTGTGATTCTGGGGTTTCAAAGGCTGACCTCAAGCAGCGACTATCGCTCTGCAAGGCAGATGGTTGGCTCCTGTAGCTTTGTGGTTACACTTCCTGTCCCAGCTGAAGTAGCTGAATCTCCTGCTTAGTCAAATGTCTGTGTATGGGGCTTCCTCATGTCTTAATGAAGCAATTGAACTGATTTGCTTTGTGCTTTGTTTTGTTTTTTTTTCTCTGGGAAGGCGAATGTTACTATACTCAGCTGTAGATCAGAGGAGTGCAAGGTCTGTGATTCCAGCAAACACGCTGGTGGCAGAACAGTCTGAGCCTTGAGCCTGAGCCATGGTCTGCTGCACAGAGGGTTCAGGTCCTGAAAAAAAAGGGTTAGATGTATTTTAGATGAGATTCTGGAGGAGGTGCAGTAAAAGCTCCAAAAGCATGTGAATCAAAGGTCTCTCCCAACCAAAGAGATTCAGAATCCCATTTGTATTGGTTTCGGAGGGAGCTCAGAGACCATCCAGTTCCAACCCTCTACCATGGGCAGTGACACCTCTCAGCAAGGCAGGTTGCCCGGAGCCCCATCCAACCTGACCTTGAACACTTCCAGAGATGGTGCAGCCACAACCTCCTGGGTAACCTGTTCCAGTGCCTCAGCACCCTCACAGGGAGGGATTTCTGCCTCAGGTTTCATCTCAGTCTTCATTCTTTTAGCTTCAGACTGTGTGATTCTGTGATCATGACCACAGGTAGGGCCATGTAGCAGGTGAACCCATGAGTTTCTCCAGCCAACATGACAACTCTGAAGTCAATTTCATGACCTAGTGTTTTGGAAAATAATTTCTTGTGGGAAGGAAAGGTCAGTGAAATGGTTGCAGTGTATGTTATGCAGATTTTAACAGGGTAACAATGAGAATAAACTACTTGTGGCTCACAGTAGGGCTCTGTGTGGCTCTTGGGGAGGCTTCTTATTCAAGCTTTGTTTAGGAAAAAATGAAATATCAAAGTTATTTTAAACTATTGGGAATTTCTAATCCCAGAGAATTATGGACAGACATTAGTGTGATGCTTAATCCTGCTCTAGCAGAGGGTTGGACTAGATGATCTCCAGGGGTTCCTTTCAACCCCCACCAGCCTGTGCTTCTCAAGCAGTATCTGAGCTATAGCACTGTTAAAAAATACATCAGGCCGATGCTGAAAGTTTGATGGGGTGGATGATCTGTTCCTGAACAAGATGAATCTTAGGCTCCTTCTAACAAAGTGTTAGGGGAGACTTTGTGTTAAAGGGAATTGTCAGTCTACTAAAGGAATAAAAAGTGTCTCTGTGTAGATGACCGCATGTTCTAATTCCTTCATACACCTTCTGCCCTTGAAGTATCTACTGGAAGGTAGGAGGAGGGCGGGTTATTTATTCTGTTGCTGTGCTAGTGTCCTCCCCTAGAAATAGTGAGGGAAGGGTCTGATATTTCTTCTCTGCCTGCCCAACCTCCTCCCTGCTAGGAAGAGCCATTTTGTGTTGCTCTTTTAATCCTTTCCTGTCCTCTTAGAATTTTCCTCTGAGACAGCGGCAACCACTGAATTAGTAGTTCCCCCAAGGAGTAGAAGATAAGAACTTTAAGATAAAGCCAGCAACATCCCCGTGATTCGGACAAAGCTAGCACAGAAAAAACCTAAGCCCAAACCTAGTTGTAGCTGCATTATTCAGGCAAGTAAGGCAATAGACCTGTATTGCCTTTCTTTGCAAGGTTAGATTTCTCTTCTCTCTTACTGTACTGAGAATTCAGCACAGACAAACACAGGTTTGGAGCCTGTGTTGCACCCTGCCCAAGATGATGGGGTGGAAGATGTGATATGTGGGTGGAATTAAGGTTAAGTATGGGGTATATCCCTGCATGCTGGATGACGTGACACACGTGGTGTAGCTGGAGATTAAAGTGGAATGAGCAATTCCCTCCTGCTGTGTTGTGGCTATCAAGCTCCTCCTGTGTAGCTGGAGGAAGCTCCTAGGAGCAGTATGCAGTTAATCACATTCATTAGCATGATTAAATCCTGATTAGCCTGTGTCACTCACTCCCATCTTCCACCTACACTTGCCCCCTTTTATCCAGAGTATTTGCAAGGAGGAGCATAAGGCTGACTGTGAGGAGCAAGCAGTTCAGGCTCAGCCCCAGGGTGTGGTCACTGGGCTTTTAATCATATCAGATAATTCTGGGGTTTATATTTTAACAGATGGGTTCTCAGCTAACCCCTACAGCTGCTGTCTGGACACGAAATGTTAATGTTCAGCCCCTCACAGCTAGAGGATCCTTGGCAACACCATCAGGAATCCAGCAGAACATGAAGTAGGCTGGTCCTGCTAGTCAGTCGAGTGCTGGGAGCTGGCTCATATCTTGGATCGGGCATGTGCCAGCGTTTTCATTTGAACACCTCCATCCACATTTGATGAAGACCTCAATGTGTTGATTAGCATGTTGGACCAATGAGTGGAGTGTGGATGGAGTTGTGTGCTGAGTGACCAGGATTAGGCTGGTTGGATTTTGATGAGTCATGGGAAAAATAGAAGCCCCAAAGGCAGTAGTTTTGTTAATTGTTGGAGTCAGTCCAGAGAAGGCCACAAGGATGATCAGAGGGCTGGAGCCCCTCTGCTCTGGAGACAGGCTAAGGGAATTGGGGCTGTTTAGCCTGGAGAAGAGAAGGCTCCAGGGGGACTTTTGAGCAGCTTCCACTCCCTGAAAGGGCTCCAGGAAAGCTGTAGAGAAACTTTTTCTGAGGAACTCTAGTGCTAGGACAAGGGAGCTGGGTTCAGGCTCAAAGAGGGGAGATGGGATCTGAGGCAGAAATTCCTCCCTGTGAGGGTGCTGAGGAACTGGAACAGGTTGCCTAGGGAGGTTGTGGCTGGTCCTTCTCTGGAAGTGTTAAAGGCCGGGTTGAACGTGGCTCTGGGCACCCTGGTCTGGTGAGACATATTGCTGTTTGTGGCAGGGGGTTGGCACTGATTTCCCTTCCAACCCAGTCTGGGATTCTCTGATTGTTTTATGCAATTTCTCTCCTTTTCTAAGGCTTTCCTTGCTGGGGAAGATGCTGTGTGCAGTAAAGCTGGTTGTTCCTGAACCAGGGAGCTTCTCTCCATGTATTAGTTCATACACTTCCACCACATTCCCGCCTGGGAGTGAGTCATTGTTCCTTTTGTAAAATCCCATTCGAGCTACATCATCCCCCACCACTGTTTTTCAGCCCAATTCAGGGTGTTGACACTGGTCTTAAACAAGTGAAGCTATGGGAGCATTTATCAGATGAGAGTGTTTACACACTCTCCAGTTGGGACTCCTGAAGTGCTTTAGTCTGGAATCAACTTGTAGCTGTTAGTGAAACAGTCTGGTGCTGGGGATGCTGCTGGGTTTCCTTCCCTACACTGGGGTGTGGAACTCTCCATGGACCGTAGCAAATGCATTAATTTAACTGATGCTCAGAACCTTCTCAAAGGGGCAGAAAATCCTTCCTGTGCTTTGACTTGGTCTCATTTCCCTTTCTATATCCTCAGCCGATTGCTCCTTGCACTAACCCTGATGTCCAGCCCTTTGCTACAGATACACAGCAGTTTGTCCTTGGAGGGGTGTGATACAGAATCACAGAATGTTAGGGTTTGGAAGGGACCTCCAAAGTTCATTGGGTCCAACCGTCTTGCCAGAGAAGGACCAAAGCTAGGGTAGATCACTCAGAAATCCATCTGGACCAGTCTTAAAGTCTCCAGAGAAGGAGACTCCACAATCTCTCTGGGGAGTCTGTTTCAGTGCTCTGTAAACCTATAGTAGGGAGTTTGTTTCCATATTACAACTTTACTTCTGTAATAAAACTGATTCCAGCCTCCTTCCCCCCCTTTTTTTTTTTTATCACATTTATGCCATGATGACTCTGTGCTGTGAAATGGGTTGGTGATCTGGTGGGATTTCTTCCAGAGCTATTTTTAGGAGCCACATCAGTTCTATTAAAGGGGCAGCAGGAACAACTTGCTGGGGAAGGGGATGCCAAGAGCTCATCAAGCTGCTGTTTTGCTGAGGAAAACACAATGGAGAAACCCCACTGGCGGTGTGACTGAGTATGAGCAGTGCAGAGCACCAAGGCCTAGGGTTTTCTAAGCTACTAGCTCTTAGTAGGGTCACCTTTCCTGAGTTTGAGCACATAGTGAAAGGCTGTTGCTGCTGGATTTGGCCAAAGGTCCCTCTGGTTCGGTTAGCTGTGTCTGACAGTGATTGTGATATTTGCTCGGAAACTTGCCATGTGGCTCCATGTGCGCTTGAATGCTTTTGGAAATGGTTGGATCTGTGACACTGTTAGAGATACAGAGGGAAAAACCTGGTGCAAACAGCAGCTTAGGGGGGAAGCATTTGTAGGGTAATCATCAGTGCTGCTCACAGCAGGTCCACAGGCCTTGTCCGTGCTGTAACCTCGTCCCTGTCACAGGAGTCTTGAGATGGGAATTTTTTGGTGTTGCTGGTTTTATTTTTTTTATTTCCTTTGATCCCTTTCCAGGCCTCCCATCTTGTTTGGTGTTTTTTTTGGTGTGTTGTCTTTTTGGTGGTGGGTTGTGTTGTTTGGGATTTGGGGTTTTTTGGTTTTTTTTCCTTATTTTTAAACCTCTGGTATTCTGCCCCTGTGGAAATAATTTCTTTATCTTTTGCTGTTTTATTAATTGTTTTAGAGACACTTTTGGATCTTAAAGAATCTCAGAATAGTTTATCTGCTTTTCCTAGGTAACTAACTCATAGTAGTGAAAGTAATTTGAGACTTCGAAACTGTGGAAGAGCAATGACAAAAAAAAAAATTGTGAGCCAGCTTCAGATTAAGAGGTGAAGGATGAGACAAAGAACTGAGTCACTGGCTCTTCCTTCTGACTTTTTGTGGTGGGAGTGAATTGTTTTTCTTTTTGGCCATCAAAACTCTGAGAAAAAGGCTCTAGATGTTGAGCGACATGATTCAGACTTTTGACTTGGCAGGATTTGAAAGAGATTTGGATACCCTCCAGTAACTTAAGTATGTTTCTCTTAGGAATCCAGCAACAGGTTATAAGGAAAATAATTATGGATGGACAGGAGACTTGGGACAGAATGATGGGGCATTGTCACCAGGGTGTCTGTAAAACACTGTAATCAGAGAATCCTAGACTGGGTTGGGTTGGAAGAGACCTCAGAGCTCACCCAGTGCCAGCCCCCTGCCATAGGCAGTGACACCTCTCGTCAGACTGCATAACCCAGAGCCCATCCAACCTGACCTTGAATACTTCCAGAGATGGAGTAGCCACAGCCTCTGTGGGCAACTTGTTCCAGTGCCTTGGCACCCTCACAGGGATGTGTTTCTGCCTCAAATCTCATCTCAATCTCCCCTCTTTGAGCTTGAACCCATCCCCCTTGTCCTATTGCTAGAGTCCCTCAGAAAAGGTTCCTCTCCACTAATTGTCACCCAGTATGTGTTGGGTGGTACTGCTGTGACACCACAACAACTAGAACTCTGTGTAGGATATGACTCATACTGTATTTTGTGTCACACACATTGATTTACTCCTTGTTGTGGCTAAAGCTAGTAATTCTCTAGTGCATGTAACCTGCAGCCTTCCTTTTTCCCAGGATGTCTTAACCCTTAAATCACACACATTGTTTTTTCTTAGGCTTAATTCGAAGGATACACCCACCTTGTTTGCTGAGGACAAGATTTTTTTATTCATAACTGGTATTTCACATAAAGCACAAGACTTTTTTTTTCCTTTTTTGTTTCTTTTCCTTGAGATTTGGACAGGGCATGTAGGGTGAGAGGATCAAGTGTCACATTGGGGATTACATATTTGTCCCAGAGTGACCCTCTTAGTGGCTCTCATTGGTGTAATTGGTGAATGACCAACTGGATTTACAGGGATGTATAGCTGCATTAGCGCTGGGTTGATGTAACCCCAGCTTATTTTCTTGTGCTCCAACCTGCTTTCTGCTTCACAAGTCAGTTTTAAGGAGACATCCTACAATTTGCCTCTAACTAGTGTTTTCAAGGTGATAATTCTCCTCAAGAGGAACAGTGGGTTTGCTAGGAATAACAGATTCTCCGTCTGGATGTAGGAGAGCAGTGTGTAGTGTCATTCGGTCACTGAAGGCTAAATTTGTCCAATAATCTCAGTTTTCATCTGAGACTTGTGGATGTTGCTGTCATCTGGTTTGTAAAATTGTAACAACTCTGCAGCTTGTGTGTTCTGTAGTTTGTTTTGTTCCTTTGCTGGCAGCTGGTGTGAGATCTCCCTCTCCTAAAATGAGTAAATGGGATTTAGAATTGAGGAACGTAAACAAACTCTGTACAATCCCAAGCTTGATTTTCTCCAGTGAAGACTCTTTCCTGGTAGCTGCTGATACTGCTGAAAACTGGCCCACGAGCACAGCCTTTCTAGTCTGATGAATTCCTGCAGGCTCCTCTGCATCCACAGACTTTCAGAATCTCTGTTTGGAGGAGACCTTTCAGATCAAGTCCAAGTGTTGCCCCAGCACTGCCAGGTCCCCATTAACCTCTCCCTCACCTCATGTCTCAATGGCTTTGCAACCTCTCCAGGGACAGGGACTTTGCCACTGCCCTGGGCAGCCTGGGCCAAGCCTAGACAACCTTTGTGGGGCAGAAATTGTTCCTCAGGGCCAATCTAAACTTCCCGTGGATCAACCTGAGGCCAGTCCCTTTTGTCCTAGGGGGAAAAGACTGACCCCTCAGCTGTCTTCAACCTCCTGAAGTTCAGGGAGTTGTGGAGAGTGACAAAGTCTCTCTTGAGCCTCCTTTTCTCCTATTCAGTGCCCTTCAGCTCCCTCAGCTGCTGCTCAGAGCACTGATGCTCCCAGACAAGATATCACTGGAGGCTGAGGACTTTCCATTTCCGTCTGCCATTGATGGGTGCTCCTTTCCCAGCAGAATCTCCTGGACCTGTGCTCAGCTGAACTTACATCTGACTTCTGCTGCTGTTTTCCTCCCATAGTTGTGTTTGTTGCCTACCATATACTGCTCTCAGGTCATCTGAAGGTTCTGAATATAGGACTGGACCATTTGAAAGACTGTTTAAGGGTAGGCTGTAACACAGAATTCAGTCTGCTGCTCCCCAGAAGCCCTGAGTCTGGCATCTGCTGATCTGTGTCTTACTGCAACAGGCTGCAGACTTCTTGATGTTTATTCTCTGGGGGACTGACTTCCTGAGATGGAGTGAGATTCCCTTCAAAAGGAGGAAGTGGGCCAATAATGTCACTGACAGAATGAGAAAGTTATTTTGGTGGCTGTTAGACGGGAGAACAGAAGATGCGCTCAGGAGTGGACCAGTGCTTTGGATTCTCTTTGGAAAGTGAGAGGAACTCACAGAGCAGGGAAGAGAGATTACACTGGGGACAGAGCTGCATCCAGAATCCCTCTGAAAACCTTTTAACTCTTTCCAAACCATGTCTGATCTCATGAACAACCTGCTGCGTGGTTATTAGGAGGAACGTGTCAGGGTTTGAAGCCCTAAGAGCTCTACGTGCCTATGCTCTTATGATTCAGAGATGTAAATGCTACTGTTCTGCACCCAGCTGCTCTGCTCATGTGGATTTAAACTGGAGTTTTGGATGTGGATTTGGTTTAAACTGGAGTATTTGGTTTGGTTTTTTTGGTGTTTCAACTGGAATACTTGGTTTGTGGTGGTGTTTTTTTGTTTTCAATGGGACTCTTTGGTGCTTTGTGTAGAGATTCTACAAGAAACTTTAATTCCTCCAGATATTCCCATTTTGTTGTGTAACGAGAATATTTTCTATCTTTTTGCTCATTGTGTTTTTCATTTGTTTTCTACTGTTGTGATTTGTACCAGTTGGTGTCTGACCTTGTCTCAAAGGAGGGAATACTGGCGTAAGGGAGAGAACAAGATGACCATTAATGCAGCTGCTCAGCAGTGGTGGAACATTGGCCTCATTTAATATTTTTCCCTCTACAGGAGTGAAAGAGGAGATACTGATTCCTTCAGGTCCATGTGTAGAAGCTGGTTTGAGAATTACACGTTTTAAAGCCTCAAATTGTAGGTGTTAGCCATTAGCTTAGATGATTCCTCTGTCTGCTCAACTCCTTGTCAACTTTTTCTCTGTGAGATGCCTAGAGAAATCTTGAAAATGCCCCAGATCGCTGAAAATTGAACTGTTCTGCTTCTGTGGAGTCTGGGGGGTGTTTGTTTTCTCTAGTATGTAATTTCTCTGCAGCCTTATTTTTCAGCAGCTCAGTGTGCTGACCATGCCTGTTAATGTTTTCCAAGTAAAATCATCTGGCAAGCATAGTGTCTTCTCATACTGTTTTAGGGTGCTTAGGTAATGAAATGGTTCCAAATAAACTGAATGGGAAATTAGAGAGGGCAAAACCTGCTGTTAAAGTCTGTTTGGAGTTAAAATGCAAAATAACTGCTCACTTTAGATATTTTTATGGTGGATGCTCATGGTCTTTGGGAACTTCACTTCTGCTCATGAGTTTAAATTGAAGACGTGTGGGTGTGTTGAATGTTTAGGGTATGAGAAGTCAGACTACAAGGGGAAATGGACAGAGTCAATGGGACAGAGTCTAGCTGGAGGCGTGTATCTAGTGGAGTTCCCATAGGGTTGGTACTGGGACCAGTACTATTCAATCTATGAATTAATGACTTGAATGAGGGATTAGAGTGTGCTGTCAGCAAGTTTGCTGATGACACAAAGCTGAGAGGTGTAGCTGACACTCCAGCAGACTGTGCTGCCCTTCAACGAGACCTGGAAAGGCTGGAGAGCTGGGTGAGGGGAAATGTAATGAAGTATAACAAGGGTAAAATAGAGGAGGATCTGGGTGGAGGTTCAGAAAGCAGTAGGCTCAGTGACAGTGAGGGAATGGGATGCTTCAGGTTCCAGCATATCCTATATTGCCTATTGAGCACCAAAACAGGCCATTCAGAATATTTTTTTACCTTTCTTTTGGAATAAATGCAAAGCAGAACTGAAGCGATTTTTGTAGTATCTAAAAGTGTTTCTCCAGAAGTCATCCCCTTATGAGTCTGGTAATTTCATTAAAAATGTATTTGAGCATTTTAAATGTAAAAAGGTTAAAATGTAGGAGGAAAAAGAAAAGGGGGGGGTACCCGATATTTTCTGACAAAGCAAGTATTTCTGTAAAGCTTTTAATTAACTAATACCAAACTGAAGCTAAGTTTCTGGACTATGAGGGCAGTTAACAAAAAACTTCTGGGAGAAGTTTGTTGGGGATGATCTCATCCCACTGTCCAGCTGGTGACTGCAATGCTGTAACTATTTGCTGAAACAAAAGTTGGCTGCAATGAAAGTTGGACCATCATGGAGCCACAGAGAGGGGAATGACTGTCCAGCTGCAGGCAGGACACTAAAGAGAGGAGATGCTGTCCATGGGGCTTCCTGTACAGGAACAGGAGCTAATCCTCAGGGTGGGTTAAGCACAGACTGCTGTTGGGGAGCTAGGTATACTGATTCATCTGGAGATAGTGTTGGTTTTAAGATTTGAAGATCTTAAGATTGAACTGAGCTCCCCAGTTAAAGAGGTATGGGAAGCTACCTGGGAGAGCCCAGAGCAGAGTCACTGGGACGTTCAGGGGGCTGGAGCATCTACCCCATTAGGAGAGGCTGAGAGACCTGGGACTATTCAGCCTGGAGAGGAGGAGACTTGGAAGAAGGATCTAATTGATGCTAGTCAACATCTAAAGAATGGGTGTCAGAAGGATGGGACCAGGCTCTGCTTAGTGGTTCCCAGCAACAGGACAAGGGCCACTGGGCACAAACTAGATCAGGAGGTTTCACCCAGACATAAGGAAGAATTTTTTTCAGAGTGAAGGTTCCAGAGCCCTGGCCTTGGCTGCCCAGAGAGGTTGTGGAGTCTCCCTGCTCTGGAGAGATTCCAAACCCACCTGGACTCTTCCTGTGGTATCTGCTCTAGGGGATCATGTTCTGGCAGGGAGGTTGGACCTCTAAAGGTCCTTTCCAATCCCGCTAGTCTGTGATTATAGTATTCTGGCCCTTTTGTGCCAGAGCAGAGGACCATTCTCCCCTTTCCCCACATTCCATTGGTGTGCATGTGAGCAGGGTCTGGCTACAAGGTCACCTGTTTGCAGAAAACACTGTGGAAACACTGAGAGTTTGTTTAGTAGACCAAACTACGGGAAGTGCTGCAAAGTGTGATGCTGTGAGTGCTCTGCCTCTGCTCAGTGGGACAACAATAAAATTATTACTTTCAAATAGTCACTTGATGAAAAAAGCTAAGTGAGAGTCCAGTGCAGAGCCACAATGATGATGGAGTGGAACATTTCCCTGATGAGGAAAGGCTGAGGGAGCTGGGTCTCTAGCTTGGAAAAGAGGAGACTGAGGGGTGACTTGATTAATGTTCATAAATTTGGAAGGGACAGGTGGAGCCAGGCTCTTCTCAATGGCATTCAATGGTAGGACAAAGGGCAATAGGTGTGAGATGGAACATAGGAGGCTCCACATAAATACAAGAAGAAACTTCTTCACAGTGAGGGTGACAGACCACTGGAATGGCTGCCCAGGGAGGTTGTGGAGTCTCCTCTAGAGACGTTTAAAACCTGCGTGGCCATGTTCCTGTGTGACTTAACCTACGTGATCCTGTTCTGGCAGGGGGATTGAACTAGATGATCTTTCGAGGTCTCTTCCAATCCCTAATGTTCTGTGATGATTTTTTTTTTTGTGTGTGTGCGTGTGAGAGCAAGCGCTGATCCTTCAGCTTCTAGGGGAGTTGACCGCCCTATCTGTTAAATGCAGGAATGTGTCCCAGACAAAGCAGATTTGAGGTGTTCTGAGCCAACTTTGTAGCTAGAGCATTTGCTAGGTTTGTTCATTCTGTTTCTCACCCTGAGAAGATGATTCGTTGTCCTTGGGTGCCTGTGGAGCTGCATGCTCTTCCAGTTTAAAACATGGTGTCTGTGTGTGGAGGGGAGGAAAAGTTCAGAGCCTGCTGAAACTCCTGTTTACTCCTGTCAATTCCTGAAATGCTGAGACCTGTAAAAATAGTGCCAGTATGTGAGGCGCCCTGTTGTACTGATTCCCCTTTCATCTGGAAGAGTGATGGGAAGAATTAATTAGCAACTTCAGAGCCACAGTAGCTGTGATCCACCTCGAAGTTTTGGACTTGGCAGTCTCCAAACCCTGGGTGGTCACCCAGGAACCAGCTGTTGATGGAGATTTTTAGTTTTCCTCAGTGTATATCACAGACTGGTTTCCCTGTTCCCACCTCCTGGGTACCTTTTTGTAGTGGTGGATATGATTTTTGGGGAGCAGAGGCTAAGTGTCATAGCAAGTGTGTGTTCCCCCTCCAACATGTGGAGTTCTTGTGCATCTGGGGATCTGCAAAACTCTAATTCCAGTAGCTGTGAGAGACAGAAATCAGCTGCTTTTAGTGCTGGGAACTGGTTCTGTTGGTACCTCTGAAGCCTTTTCACAAGGGAATTTGTTTTTATTTATCTGTGTTACGATATGTGTTTCACTCATGCAGCCTTTGACTTCTCAAGATGCTATTTGAGGTTTTTAAAAAGGTAAATCTGTGCCCTGATTTCCTGGTTCTGCTTACAGCTGCAGTGGGGAAGCTGCTGCTGTTCTTGCTGAGCCTTGATAAGCACAGGATGAGCCTCTGTGGAACCCGTTCCACAGCTCCCTTCGTCTGGGGTATCGTTATCATGATGGCAAACCCAAACCTCTGCCGTTGCCCAAATAAAACGGGGCTTGTGGGGAAGGAATCAAGATGCCGAGTCCATCGCTGTAAACAATTTGTTCCTCCTCGCTGGTGTAACAGTGTCTGCTCTTTGCTGTCACCTATTCCCATCTCATGTGGGGTACAAAGGCTCCATTCCAACTAATCATGCTGGGTTGAATGGATGTAGATTAGGAGGCAGGTGTGTAACAGGCAGTTAGTGAGGTTCTTCTCTTCCAGCTCTTGTTGCTTTATTCACTTCTGTTCTTTAGAAATTTTAATTACTCTGGTTAGGATTTAATGTCTGGAGGATCTATCAGGTAATTTCAAGGCTTTTGCATGGTAGGATATGTTGAGGAGTGACACTCTTCTAATAAACAGAAGAATGTTTTGATGCAGGATGTGGAATGTACTCGAGCTCACACCTACCTTTGAGACCGTAGGCAAACTTATGGTGAGTCCTGTGCTAACTGAGGGGTTTTTCATCCTCCTTGTGAAAAAGGGAACTTTTTCTTGGGAAATAGATCTCTTTCTTTTTTTTCCCAGTCTGAGTCACAGAACCATTTGGGTTGATAAAGACCTTTAGGACCATCAAGTCCAAGTGTTACCCCAACACTGCCAGGCAACACCTGCCTAACACCTGTCCCTCACCCTGGTTGTAAAACCTTCCAGGTCTTTACAACCCCTCTAGGGACAGCTCTGAACAGCCTGGGTCAGGCCTGGACAACCCTTGTGAGGCAGAAATTGTTCCTCAGGGCCAACCTCAACCTCCCCTAGTACAAACTGAGTCCCAAGAGCTGCTCCTCCTAAGGAGATTCAAACCTTTGTTTGTGGCAGATGTTAAGTCTCTGGAAAACCCCAAAGCTGGGTATGATGGGCTACTTTCATGCCTTGGAAATGTGATCCACCAGCTAGAAGACAACAAAACGTTAATGATCTTCACCCTATCAGGCCACACAGTGCTGACCTTTATCTCCCCTGCTTCCCTTTCACCAGGTGAGGGTATTGTGTTCTGCTTACACCATCCAGCACAAAACAGCTCTGATTTAGCTGCAGGTCTCAAATGTTGGTGCTGTATGAGAAGTAACTGGAGGTTTTCAGTTTCCTTTGTTCCTCTGAACTCTCTTAGTGACTCTATCCATCATGAGAAGGTTGGTCTGGGTGTGGAGATGTCTCAGAGCTGCCCCAAAACCTGAGCCCTGCCTAACCCCAGGTGCTGGCTCTGTCTCAGCCAGGTCAGGCTGTGCTTTGTCCCCACAGAGGGGAGGTGAAATAGTGCTTTGAGGCTTCTCCTGACTTACAGAATCATAGAATCATTAGGGATTGAAAGGGACCTCAAAAGATCATCTAGTCTAATCCCCCTGCCACCAGAGCAGGATCACCTAGACCAAGTCACACAGGAACATACCTAGACAGGTTTTACACATCTCCAAAGAAGGAGATTCCACAGCCCCCCATGGCAGCCTGTTCCAGTGCCCTGTCACCCTCACTGTGACTCAATATTCCTTCTGAGATTTATCTAGAGCCTCCTGTGTTCCAGTTTACACCTATTCCCCTCGTCCTATCACTAGATGACATTAAGAAGAGCCTAGCTCCATCCCCCTGACACCTACCCTTCACATATTTATAGACATTAATGAGGTCACCCCTCAGTCTCCTCTTAGAATCATAGAATCATTAGGGATTGGAAGGGACCTTGAAAGATCATCTAGTCAAATCCCCCTACCACAGCAGGATCACTTAGACCAAGTCACACAGGAACACATCCATATTGTTTTCTAGAAGTTCTAAGCACCTACAACACAGGTTTTATAGAATC
>JAOXOE010028163.1:0-16685 GCA_028565055.1 Phoeniculus purpureus | reverse complement strand
GGACTAGATGAGCTCTAGAGGTCCCTTCCAGCTTTGGTTATTCTGTTGTTCTCCTGCATGTCAATTGGAAGAAAACAATATTTAGTTGTGGGAGATTATAAAGGAGTGTAAACTGAAAAGCAGTTCAGCTGTGAGGACACCACGTTCTTACAGGTGCTGTAGCTTTGTGTGCTACAGCTGTTAAAATGGAAGCAGCTGGACAGCTTATGAAAATCTCTTATTTTGGATGTGGGTATTTGAAAATCTTTGTGTACCACCAGTTCTATTCCTTTGGGAAGTCTGCAGTTGAGCTGGAAGCTTAACTTCAAACTTTTAAAACTCTTACTTCTTTTCAAACTGGTTCTTATTGCCATGTTTTCCAAATACAACTTATAGAAACTGATGCATACCTTTAAAATATACCAGTATTTTTATTTTAGTTTATAGTTGTACTTGTCTTTTGTTTTAACTAAATGAAACTAAGAAAGGTTTGATGGATGTATTCATTTCCAAGAGCGAGATAGTCAGCATAGTGTCTTAATGTCATACATACAACAATCAAAGCAAAAGTTCACCTCTGGCATAGTTTGCCATAAGTCAAAGGAATTGCATCAGAGATAAATCTGGACAATTACTGTTTAAAGAAACATGGAGCAATTCATTCAAAGAGCTATTCTATACCCCAAAAGTGAGTAATTACTGAAAATGCACTAGTCTTAAAAGCATTGCTGCCAGTAAGCAATGGAACACGTACAAAGTATTGCAATGGCCTTTCAAGTACTTATTTTTAGCTACTTCAAAATGGAGTCTTATTTCAGTCATATTTTCTGTTTCTGCCGATATGGATAAGAATTTACTTTTTTTCATGACCCTGATATAGCATTTCAAAAACACCTGTCATGTAGTAATTTGCAGCTGTGACACTAATTTAAAGTCATTACCTTTTCTTCTGTCAATGTGTTTTTAAGCATGATGCTTGGAATGAGAAAGAAAAGATGATCTGGGGAAACTATCAGTAAGTTCTATGGTCTTCACACAGGTACAGGCACATTTTCATAAATAGCTTTTACAGAGTGAAGGAACCCCTCTTAGAAAGCACTGTACTGAAAAAGTTGTTATTTATGCTCTCATTTGTTTGTGTTGTAAAGGCTTTGTTGTTGTGTTGTAGTGTAAAGGTTTTCCCCAGGTCCAAACATGACTGTGATTCAAGTAATTCAGAATTGTACCCTGGCATCATTTCTGGTAAAGTATGAATATAACTCGACAAGAGTAAAGGTTACTGGAGCTATTGTGTCTATCTTCCTTAGAGGAAAAGGAGGATAAGTCTATTTGGATATCACTGTGCAAACTATATGAATGTATTTATTCAAAGTCAGTTTCACAGGTGGCAGTTTCACAGAGGTAGAATCCTCCAGTTTCACGAACTTGTATTTTCAGATTGGTAAACTGAGACGCGTTTGAGCACTCTGGAGTACAGATGCACGTCATGTTCACCACAATGTGTTATTTCAAGATAGTATCTATAAGACACTCCTCTTATGAGGTTATACTTCTGCATATTAACTTGCAGAAGATGTATCTTAGGAAGGTTCCATTTCTCATTTAGTTTTTTGTTTCTGGTTTCAATGTGATTAGAGAAGGTAGGCCTATTTAGGTTAGATGTCTTCTGATCCTTTGTTAGGACGTACATTTCTAGGGCTTGTTTCATATATACAGATGCCTTAAAAGTAGACCGGAAGAATCTCTGTATGTCATCATTATTTCATGTTTCTTTCTTCATATTAGTTTTCTTAGCTGTCTTTGAGTAATCTCTTTAGCAGTGAATGTGTTATAAAACAGATTGCACTCTGATATGCTAATTAAGTAGAGGGGTGAAAAGGTTTTTAAGATGCTTTTCAAACAGGTGTGGGTGGGTGGAGGAGTCGTGAAAGACCCAGAGAGCATATAAGCTCAGAAGAGTAGGGCAAGGATTGTAGCAAGAGGAATTATAATGTTTGAAAGATAATAATGTTACAGAGTTGGTGAGAAAAGGGAGAAAAAAGTCTGAGGTTAAACAGCACCTAACCTACCTTTAGTACATCATTAGTCCTGCATATTCAAACGGCATTTAGCTGTGTACTAATTTGACCATAAAAATCTTAATTCTGAACATCTGAGAAGAAAATAACTTACAGATTTAACTTGTTATTTAACAAGATTTATTGTTAAACAATATAAAGAAATATATGTATAAAGAAATATATATAGAATCACATTGTCCACTGTTCAACTTGCGCTGAATCTGCAACTTACTAAAAAAAGACATGCCAATATTCTCTCACTTGGTGTTATAAAAAACATGTGAAATGCTTCCCACTACAAAAGATTTAGTCACTTGGGACATCACACATGTGTTTTGTTATGAAGTTTTTCCCACATCATTCTTTGGCCTCTTTGTTCAATGAGTGCTTATTTTCAGAGAGCCAGTTTGTGATGTTCATGTCATAAGACAATGAGCTAGATTTCACAGGATGTTCATTAGACCACACAACAATGAGAAGGTAACCTCAATCATCAGCCTTACAGGGGCTAGGAACTTTCTGTTATCAGTTTGTGCACTGTTCTTAGTCCCTTTTACCATTCGTTCCATTTCATGTCTAGAGAAAAGAGGCTAGTAAATTCTCTAAGCTCTTTTAGTGATCTCTTCCTCAAAATGAAGCCCTTAATTAAAGCTCTGTAGAAATAGACCTGATTCAGGGAAACTCTTCTTTTTCTGTTGAGAATGTCTCCATATTTTGCAGGGCTTAGTTTATAACTTCTTGCATTATTTATATGTTTCACCACATTGTGGAACTGCACCGAGTCTTCATTTGCTTTGGGAAAGTTATAACCTTTTGATTAAGTCCTGGCAAGCATTTCGGTGTGGTATATGAAGACAGTGTCTTGCTAAAAGAACACATTGACCCAGGTTTAACAATGCGCTTGACTTTTATATAAAGCTGATTTTCTAAGTACAAAAAATAATATTCAATAAAATTGCAATAATTTTTTACTATTTGTTCTGATATTTTTATTACTAAAAGTCCGCTTTATAAAGAAATAAGAACACCATGAGACAACATTTACCTTGCCAATGAAAGCTTGTCCTGACCTATGTGAATTTAAGGTCAGCAGTGACGAAGTATTCCATCCCACAGACATCATATTCACTACAAAGCTGAAGCACTACAGGGTCGAGTTTCTTCTTCAGTGGCTGGTGTCTGAGGACTGTTCCTTTTGCTTTTGATCTCAATTCATGCATCCCTGAATCCAGTCCCTGTCTGAGGGACTGAGCCCAGTCTTCAGCTTCCCTTGTTCTGACCCACAGGATCAGAGATGACATAACTGGCATTTAGGGGGTTGGGTTCAATATTGATTTTGTTTGTATATATTTTATTCTATTGTTATTATTTTTATTAAAACAGACTTAGTTTTCTTTTCCAGTTCGTAAGTCTCTCTCCCTTATTCCCTTTCTCTTTCCCTTTGGGAAGGCAGAGGAGTTCATAGTGAGTAGTTGGTGGCCAGTCCAGCCCTAACCCTTGATAACATTGCCTCACATATATACCATGTGGTCTATGTTTAAGGGGGATTTACTGTTCTTCTAGAGGAGTAGGCTTATCACTTCACGAGTATATTCTATAACAACTTTCCCAATACATTTCTCCCTACCTAGAGGAAATTCTGAAAAACATAGCTCAAAATCAGTAGTTATGGTCTCCTTTGTAGTTTACCTTATAAAATATCCTTGTTGAGATATGCTTTGTTGTACCTTGCCTAGATAGTTCTCTTCAAAGAGAATGCTTAACCAAGCTATGTTTTTAATCAGAATCTGTTCTTCCAGCAAGCATTCCTACAAGAAAACAATTACAATTAGAAATAGTACAAATAAAATGAAGATGTAATACCATGTTGCAAAGCTTGTTTATCTGGATGGCAAGATGGCGATGTTGAAGGCGATTGCTGACAACAATAAAGAACAAATAGTGTCATCTACTTTGACTTGTGCAAAGCATTTGACACTTTCTCACATGACATCCTAGTCTCTGAAATGGAGAGACACAGATATGATGGATGGACCATGAGGTGGATATGTAATTGACTGGATGGTTACATTCAAAGATTTGGGACCAATGGCTCAACATTCTAGTGGAGCTCAGTGATGAGTGGCATCCTCAGAGGCTGGTATTAGGCTCTGTGTTGGTGACATGGACATTGGGGTTGGGTGCATGCTCAGTGGCTTTGCGTGATTACATCAAACTGCAATCAAACTGCAATCAAACTGCAGTCAGCATGCTGGAGGGAAGGGAAGCCATCCACAGGGATCTGGCCAAGCTTGAGAAATGGGCCTGCACAAGCCAATTTCAACAAGCTGAAGCTGAAAGTCTTGAATCAGGGTCAGGGCAATCCCAAGCACAAAGTCAGGCTGGGCTATGAGTGGATTGAGAACAGCCCTGCAGAGAAGGACTTTGAGGGTACTGGTGGATGAAAAACTAAATACGAGGCAGCAGTGTGTGCTCACAGAAAACAGATCCTGGGCTGAATCAAAAGAAGTGTGGCCAGAAGATCAAGGGAGCTGCTCTATTCTGTTCTCACGAGACCCTACCTGGAAGACTGCATCAAGTTCTGGAGTCTCCCTGTAAGAAGGACATGGAGCTGCTTTAATGGGTGCAGAGTCTGGCCATGAAATTTTAAACTGAAAGATCATACATTTATATTAAACAAGATTTTTACTCTGAGAGTGGTGCAACACTGGAACATGTTGCCCAGACAAGTTGTGGATGCCCCACCTCTAGAAATGTTCAAGGCCAGGTGTATTTCACTTAGCTGGGATGGAGTTAATCCTCCTATCACATGTCTCATGGTGCTGTGTTTGTGGTGATAGCTGTGGGGTGTTGGTAAAACACCAGTGTTTTGGCTGCTGCTCAACAATGCTCATACAGCACCAGGGCTATGGAGATTGTTTTAAATCTCCTAGCACTCCCCCAGCTGAAGGTGGCTAAGGAATAGGCCAGGCCAGCTAAACAAAACTGACCAAAGCGATATTCCATACCATATGATGTCAGCCCAGATATAAAAGCAAGGGGAAAGAAGAAAGTGACGCGTCATCCCTTGATGTTCTTTTGTCCACTGGAGCAATCACTATGCATATTGGACCCTGCTTCCTAGAACAGCAACTAAACATCATCTGCTGATGGGAAGTTACAGGACTACTATATAAATGGAAACAAGAGTGAAGAAAGAGAGTCTCATGATGTCAGGAGAGTTCATATATCTATGCACCCAGAACAGTCTTGCAAGAAGGAAAGGAGATTACACCCTCTAGTACCCAACTCACATCTTTGGGCATAAAACTTTGACCACAAAATATTTTGGCTAAATTAACAAAGCACTTTCTACTACAGGGGATGTCCCAGTAGATGGGAGGACTGTTTTCAGTAAGCATCATATTCCTGAAGTCCCTCATGCTGTTGTCAGTCTCTGTGGTTCTGTTAGGCAGCAGAGAAGCATTTTTAAACATTCCAAATCAACTGTGTTAAAAATGAAAATATTAACTCTTCTCACTCTTCTGCTTTAGCGTTTTTTCCCCCTCTATTCTTTCTTCTCCACCTCTATGGGTCTTTAATCAAGGCACTGAACCTTATCTCTGATGATTCTTTTATGGACATTCCAAGAAAACTTTAATTTTCTTCAAATCAGAAGAGGACTGGAGGAAAGCTGATGACACTCCAGTCTTTTTTTAAAAGAGTAAAAAGGAAGATCTGGGCAACTCTAGACCAGTCTCACTTCCATCCCTGTAAAAATGATGGTATGGTTCATTCTGGAGGTCATCTCTAAGAGTATTGATGACAAGAAGGTAATCAGAAGGTAAGTGATGACAAGAAAGTAAGTCAGCATGGACTTACCAAGGGGAAATCATGTTTGACTAATCTAATAGTCTTCTGTGATGCTGTGACTAAATGGGTGGATGCTGGGAGACCAGTGGACGTCATCTAGCTCAATTTTAGTAAGGCTTTTGACACAGTTCCCCATAACATCCTTGTGAGTAAGCTTAGGGAGTGGGGGATTGAAGAACAGATTGTGACTTGGATTAAAAGCTGACTATAGAACAGAGCCCAAAGAGCAGAGATTAATGGTGCAGAGTCTAGCTGGAGGCTTGTAAACAGGGATCTGTGTTGTGTCCAGTTTTGTTTAATGTCTTTATTAATAGTGTCTCCTCAGCAAGCTGATGACACTAAGCTGGGTGGTCTGGCTGATACACCTGATGGATGTGTGGCCATTCAGGAAGACTTGGACAGACTGGAGGAATGGGCTAAGAGGAATTTCATGAGGTTTAATAAGTGCAGAGTCCTTCACCTGTGAAAGGTAGTGCATCAATACAGGCTGGGGAATGATCTCCTAGAGACCCCTTCCCTGGAGAGGGAAGTTCTTGTTGGAACTGCCGTGTGCTCTTGTGACCAAGAAGGCCAATGGAGCCCTGGATGGGTCAAGAAGAGTGTGTTCAGCAGATCAAAAATGGTACTTCTCCCTCTCTCTGCCCTAGTGAGGCCAAATCTGGAATATTGTCTCCTGTTGTGGGGTCCCCAGCTCAAGAGGGATAGAGACTTGATTGAGAGAGTTCAGCAGAGGGCCACGAGGAAGATTAGGGGACTGGAGCACTTGCCTTATGAGGAGAAATATCTGTGACTTTTCAGTCTGGAATCAAGAAGGTTACAAGGGGGCTGAATCACTGTCTATAAATACATGAAGACTGGGTGTCAAGAAGAAAGAGTCTTTTTCACTTGTGCCACATGATAAGACAAGGGGCAATGGGTGTAAGTTAGAGCACAAGAAGTTCCATCTCAATATCAGAGAAAATTTCTTTACTGCAAGGATTACTGAGCATTGGAACAGGATGCCCAGGGGGGTTGTGCAATCTCTTGAGACCTGTCTGGATGCATTTCTGTGTAACTTGTCTCAAGTTTTATGATCCTGCTTGAACACAGGGGTTGGACTTGACGACCCCTGGAGGTCTCTTCCAATCCCTAATGATTGGTGTATCTGTGTGTAATGCATTTTTGTAAACATAATGCAACCTCTTGCCAGCTTCTCTTTCCTTTCTAACTGACCATACCATAATCAAAATTAAATACAGCTTACCTAAAAGCAAAATAATTCATTTAGATAATGCAGGACTAGGCAGATAATGTGCAATAATTATGGCAAACCTGTCACAAGAGACAGTAAGTATGGGTAGTAAGACATACAACAGACATTTCCAGTAATGTGAAAACCACTGAATGTATTCCTTCTTTCTCTTGCAGTTTGTTTCAGTATGTAAATTTATCCTTTTAAGGATATGCAGTCGTTGTCAGATTAAAAATTTATCTGCATCCTACCAAGATACAGCAGAATTTTTCATTGCAAAACTTCACAGAGAGAAAACAAATAGAATTAATAAAATCAGAATATTCATTGGAAGTAATACACCATTCCGTATGAATCTACAGACGTCTAAAGCATGTACCTAGATTTATGAATTCATACATATTTGTTTTTGTACAGGACCATCTGCCCTCTCTAGGTTTGAGATACATCTTTAGGAAGATCAGAGTCCATTTCTTCTCTGTCCCCTGGTCCCCGATTGTGAGAAAAGTATCAAGCAAAACAAAGGAGGTGTGCTTACAGTTATGCATTATTATGAATTTAAAATCCAAAGTCAGGACTGTATCTGGAGTAAATGGGTGAAATCTGTTGAGTATTTTAGACCAGCATGTCATTTCATTAGAATTCATTAAATCTCTGTGAAGGAAAAAAAGAGGGGAAAAAAAGAGCAACCCCAGGGAAGGTTTTCCTTTTAGGAGGTTTTTTTTTCCCTTCTTTGAATTACATATTTGAAATATTTCTCCAAGTTTTTCTGTCTAATCCTACAGTATGGTTTTCATTGCCATTTCATTGTAAGACAATGCAGTTAGATCTAAAATGTCAAAGTAGTCTCAAGCTCTGAAGAAATACAAGCGTAGCTTTGTACCTTAGCTCTGCCCTCTACTGAATTTGGTTTGATTTCATTTAAAACAGTGTATTTGTATGGCTGAAATCCACTAAAGAACTGGCACATATTAAAAATTTGCTACGTTTTCAAAATTAAATCCTCCTCTCGATCAAGGTATGCCAAAGCACAAAAATTTATCTGTGATAGCCCAATCACTGCACGTAATTGTTTTGTCTTTTTTTTCTTTTCTTCTTATTTCACTGCTGGTATCTTCAAAGAAGACTGAAATTTGAAGATATTCTGGGTAATCCTGCTGCTGTTGTTTTCTGAGATTTATTTCGTTTTTTGTACTGAATTGGAATTCCCCTGGAATTCAAGCTAATAGTGACTTGAACTGTGTTATGTGAATTTAACTCGACCCTTTTCTAATACTCTAAAAAGAGAAACATTTGGAAATACGCAGTCAGTGAGCCTTTGACAAAGTCCTCTTTGGCTGCGTATTCAAGAAAGCTTTTTGTGTGCTGCAGTGGAGAAAAGGTGCATTACATGTAGAGAATGATATTTTTTATTGGTATTCAGGATGTTAAGGGGAAGGAGACTTGATGTTACATGATTAGTGGCGTGTTAACCCCTTTTTATGTCTATTTAGCTTCCACGAACTTAAGATAAGTTTTGTGGCAGATTTAAAAGGCTGACCAAGGAAAACATGTTTTTTGAGTGTCTCCCCTTTTTATGAGGTGACACTCAAATATTAATCTCAGCTCTTGTATGCCTTAGCCTGCTACATCCTTAAATTGAAGTAAAGTTGTTTTATTGTAGAACATAACAGGTCCAGAGAGCTGCTTCATTTGCAGAATCAAGCAATGAAATTGTGCAAATTCATGGGATAGCTTGAGGGTGGGCATAAATTTTGTTCATGCTGCATATATTGAGTTATCCATGCTCAGTACTTTTTTTTTTAAGCCAAAGAAAATGAAAACTATCTTATCTCTAAATGGGGTACACCAGCAAAAA
The DNA here is from genome assembly GCA_028565055.1 of Phoeniculus purpureus. Taxonomy (NCBI): domain Eukaryota; kingdom Metazoa; phylum Chordata; class Aves; order Bucerotiformes; family Phoeniculidae; genus Phoeniculus; species Phoeniculus purpureus. Next base: position 7,705 of record JAOXOE010028163.1, on the reverse strand, counting down.
AAGAATAATTCACAACTGCCAGTTTCTTTGCAGTATAATTAAGAAGCATTTGTTTGGAAATAACAACACACTCTTGTTGCTTCATGAAACATAGAGGCTTTTTTGAGTATTTAGGATTAAATTTTTACAATGTTTTATCTAATCAGTGGTCTAGCGCTGATTAAAAATCATTATAGTCAGCAACTAGCATAAGTATCAGACATAGGAAAACTTAAGTAGGTTAAGAAAGCTTCTACAGGTAAAAGAGGTAGCATTTTTAATTTCTCCATCCTCAACCAAAAATAGGATATTTTATACAAAAATATTTGCAAAGATTTTGTTTTTATTGTATCAGAAAACCATTTCAGCAGTCACTTCTGAGTAATATTAATCACATTATCATCTTGGATTAGAAGACAACACTTTCACACTATTTTCTACAGGGGCAGTATCTATAAGATATTGTGTCTATGTCCTTTTCTAAAATCTTTAAGTCTCACATTCAAAATTACACAAAATCAAAGTGAAGCCCGAGCAGAATGTCTCTCAAGTCTGTGGCAGTTTACTACAAAAATCAGCTAAAATACTTCTACATACTGCTAATGATATTAAGTGCTGATTTCATATGCTCAGTGTTTCACAGAATTATTGCAAATTCTTGTAGTAAAATTCAGAATAGTTTAATCATCTCCATGTGTTATTTGAAGTGATAGACCACAGAGTGTGACATCTGTTATTAATCACAGGTATAATTCTCCTTTGCCATACTGGATGGTTTCTTTTTCAGGTTCCATGAAGGGTCAGCAAACAGAAGTTGCATTTTCAAACAGGGCCACTTAGGAAGATCCCAGCATCTGAAATTAAAACTGTACGTTAAAGAATCTCTCCTCAAAACCTAAATTCTTGGCTTTTCCCTGATGCTTGTAGTTATGAGTAAACTTCAGAGCCTTAAGCTCTGTTCCCATTTATAATTTTAATTCTCTCCTGTGAATAGTGTGTTCCAGACAAATCCTCTTGACTTACCAAGGCTATACCCACTGCATTCCTTCTTTGTTAGGATCAGCTGCAGTGCAACTTCAGTAATTGCTAGAGACAGCTATGCAGCAGGGCTTAACAAAGCCTTCTGACCAGTGTCCTGTTTATTCTCTTGCTAACAATTGTATGGCTGCAGTTCTTTTAGAATCAGGGACACATTTGTTGGTGGAGTTGTTTTATAAAGTTTCTTGTGCTGTTTCTTGTAGTGTTTTTTGATGTTTGATTAATTCTGTTGCTGTATGCTTCCCTAGTGACTTTTCCACATGAATTGAGTTCTGTATTTCATTGGATGTAAAAAGCATCTTTGCAAGTTTTTTTTGTTTCGGTTTTCAAATTATGAGTTCGGTTTTTTGATTTTTTGTTTGTTTGGGTTTATTTGATGTCTATCTCAGCTTGTCCATCAGCTGTTAGTCTGAAATATCTTCACTAGGAATGAATTCTTTAACTTGATTCTTCAACATTTAGATGAAAAACAGTACTGAGATGTGGGTGAACTGCTACTATTTTAAATAGAATTAGTGTTAAGGGTTTTTTAACCTACATGTAGGTGTAACCTTGCAGAGCAGCCCCTCACAGTCTGGTCACAGACGGCTCCACAGTTCCTCTTTCAGTTCGCTCTGCTCATAGTACCATGGCAATTCTTTCTCATAGTTGTTTTTCTGCATCAGATGACAGGAGTTCTCTGAAAAATTGAAAAAAAACCCCAAACCATGAGACTTACCTTGCTTGGATTATGTTCTGCCCTTAAGAAAGAAGAATGGCTTTTTCTTGTGCTTTTCCACCAAAAGCCTGAGATCAATATCACTGGATCATGTTACCCAGAGAAGAAAGGATACCTACTCTCCTGAAGTGTTCAAAGCCAGGTTGAATGGTATTTTGCCAAACCTGGTCTAGTGAAAGGTGTCCCTGCCCGTGGCAGGGGGGCTGGGACTAGATGATATTTAATCTCCCTTCCAATCTAAATCATTCAATGAAACTAACAATATTTGTATAGTGTTAAATTTAATAAATTTCAAGTACCTTAATCCCAAACAATTGAATTCCATTTGACCAGGTAATCACAGAAGCCAAAAGGGTCTTGCTATTTTTCTGAGCCTGAGTATCTTTTAAAGATTCCTTGTATTTGCCTCCAGGTATGAATGAGCTCTGATTTTTGTCAGTGCAAATCTATATGGTTTCAGTCTTTCACATTAAACAACATATTACTATTTCATTATAGGAACACATCTTCATTAAAGATATCTCCATTAAACTCATAAACATAGTGATGAAAGTCTTGACTTCCATAACAAACAGCAAATTAATAATTTCAACTGTTTCTTAAACTGAGGCATATAATAATCTTATTGAAGGAAACAATACCACAAAAACATGGGTTTAGATCTTGGGATAAGTTCTTTGGGGTTTTTTCTGTTGCTGCTGAATGTTCTTAACTGTGACTACATTTTCCAGCTATGATTCATAAGAAAAGTCTTTCAATGGTATTTTATACATTTATACATTTAAGAAAATTATTTCTGGTAGTATCATGTGAGATTTTCCAAACTGCCATGATATTTGGCATTTTGAATCATGTTTTAGATTGAACTTTGGCATGCCAGTTTATTGATTCATAAAAAAGGGAAATAATGGTGAATATGTAGAACCATTAAGCTGTTTCTGCTGCAACAGCATGCTTGGAATTTGCAGGTCCTCCTGAATGCATCAGTGGACCACCAAACAGTTTTATAATATTATATAATTATTTTGTTTCAAAGTCAGCTATAAATTGGTGACTAGGTAATTAGACTGTAGTCAGTTTTTCACTATCAAATTAATTTCTGGAATAATATTTTCTATTCAGTATATCATCAGTCTGAACAATAAAACACATTTCCCTTTAGGACTGGGATGCTGTTTGACTGGTATTAGATCTTTTAAACTTAATGAGCATAAAGATGATAAATCATCAGTATAATTTTACAGATAAATGGGATTCAAGGCTTTCTGAAAACTGCAAGTCCATTGTACTGGGCAGATTTCCTTCTTAGAGGAGTACTGCAAATATTTTAGTTTTTCATTCCAATAATACTTGAAAGAACCTTTAAATCTGCACCATTTTTCTGTGTTAGCATAAAGTCAATCTGCATGCACTGTGTGAAGAACTTGCCTGTTATAGGTGTTAGTTTGTTGAGGTTTAAACCTCCTGAAGTTGTGCAATTATATTGAAGTTGACGGTTGTGTTTTATGTGCAAAAGTAGCTTGTATTCTGAAGAACTACTTTCCATTTCACATTTTGACTTTCATGCATAATTTTTGGGTAAAAGTTTCCATTTAATTATTGTTGGAAATGGATGAATGGTCTTTGGAACCATGAAGCGAAATTTTAATTTCATTCAAATGCTTTGTATAAAGTTACCAGTATGAGATGAAATTTCAAATAACATTGAGAACAAAGAAATGAAACAATGGTAGGAACAAATATTTGCAAGTGAGCAAAAAGAACAAAAATGAAATCCACGTGGCAAAAATAGATTCTAACTAACCTAGAGGGAAAATAATTGAAGAGACCAGTATTTTCCTGCATGCGGATGTTTGGATCTGGATGAAATGGTAAGATTGGCAGAGGTCTAGGATAGGGAGTAAACACCAAACCATTTATCAGCTGAAATGGACAATGTGAAACACCGTTGTTATAACACAGATGATATCTATCTCTTTCAAGATTATTTTATTCATTCACTTTCATTCTGTCTTCCCTTGCTTATTGCTATATCACCATATTAATCGGTATGAGAAATGAACAACTGCTTCTTGAATGCCCACTTTCATTTATGATATTTCACGGAATCACAGAATCACAGAATATCACGGAGTGGAAGGGACCTAAAGATCATCTAGTCCAATCCCCCTGCTAGAGCAGGATAACCTAGACCAAGCTGCACAGGAATATAACCAGGCAGGTTTTAAACGTCTCCACAGAAGGAGACTACACAATCACCCTGGGTAGCCTGTTCCAATTATCCATCACCCTTACTGGGAAGAAGTTCCTTCTCACATTCATATGGAACCTCCTGTGTTCAAGCTTACACCCATTACCCCTTGTCCTATCACTAGATGACATTGAGAAGAGCCTGGCTCCATCCTCCTGACACCTCAGTTCTTGCTAATACACCAAAAGTAGTTAGGCAAGTCCACAACTTTGTAAACAATCCAGAAATCAAAGGGGGTTTCGTTATTTAGAACACGGTAAAATTAGCAGTATCTCTATCCTGGCTACTGAAGGCCAGGAAGGTTGATTGTTTCTAAACTATCACAGAATCACAGAATATTAGGGATTGGAAGGGACCTCCAAAGATCATCTACTTCAATACCCCTGCCACAGCAGGATCACCTAGAACAGGAACATATCAGGCGGGTTTTAAACGTCTCCAGAGAAGGAGACTCCACAACACTCCTAGACAGCCTGTTCCAGTGCCCGATCACACTCACTGTGAAAAATTCCTTCTCATATTTTTATGGAACCTCCTACATTCCAGTTTACACCCATTGACCCTTGTTCTAACACCAGATGACACTGAGAAGATCCTGGCTCCATCCTCCTGACAACCCACACTTCACGTATTTATAAACATTAATGAGGTCACCCCTCACTTTTCTCCAAGCTAAAGAGACCTAGCCCCCTCAACCTCTCCTCATAAGGGAGGTGTTCCACATCCTTCATCATCCTCGATGCTCTATGCTGGCCTCTGTCCAGCAGCTCTATGTCCCTCATGAACTGAGGGGCCCAGAACTGGACGCAATACTCCAGATGTGGTCTCACCAGGGCAGAGTAGAGGGGGAGAAGAACTTCTCTCAATCTGCTTAACACCTCCCTTTCTGATCCACTCCAGCATGCTTTTGGCCGCAAGAGCACATTGCTGGCTCATAGTCATCTTGCTGTCCACCAGAACCCCCAGGTCCCTTTCACTTACTCTACTCTCCAACAGTTCAGTCCCCAACCTATACTGGTATCTGGGGTTGTTCTTGCCTAGATGCAAGACTCTACACTTACCCTTGTCATACTTCATTAAATTTCTCCACGCCCAGCTCTCCAGCCTGTCCAGGTCTTGCTGAATGGAAGCACAGCCTCCTGGGGTGTTGGCCACACCATCCAGCTTTGTGTCATCAGTGAAATTGCTGACAGTGCACTCTAATCCCTCATCCAACTCATTAATGAATAGATTGAAAAGGACTGGTCCCAGTACGGACACTTGGGGGACTCCACTAGATACAGGACTCCACCTAGAACCTGTCCCATTCACCACTATTGTCTGGCTTTTATCCTGCAGCCAGCTCATGATCCACCTCACTACCTGATCGTCTAGACCACACTGCCTCAATTTGGCTACGAGGATTCTGTGTGAGACCATGTCAAATGCCTTATTGAAGTCAAGATAGACCACATCTACTGCTTTGCCATCACCTATCCACTTGGTTATGCCAAGTGACATAAAAGGCTGTCAGGTTGGTCAAGCATGACCTCCCTTTGATGAAGCCATGCTGACTGTCCCTAATAACCCTCTTGTTCTTGATGTGCCTAGAGATAGCGTTCAGGACAAATTCTTCCATCACCTTTCCTGGGATGGAGGTGAGGCTGACCTGTCTATAGTTACCTGGGTCCTCTTTCTTACCCTTTTTAAAGACTAGACTGACATTGTCTATCCTCCAGTCCCCAGTCTATCCTCCTGATCCCCATGACTTAAAAAAGATGATGGAGAGTGGCTTAGCAATGACTTCTGCCATGTCCCTTAGCACGCGCGAGTGCATCCCATTAGGGCCCATGAATTTATGTGCATCCAGTTTGCTGAACTGATCCCTAACCCAGTCTTCATCAACAAGGGAAAACTCCTGTCTTGTCTCAACTTCCTCTGGAGCCTCAGCAGTCTGGGACTTGATATCAGGACAGGCCCCAGAAGTACAGACAGAGGCAAAGAAGGTGTTCAGTATCTCTGCTTTCTCTGTATCCATTGTCTCTGGGGCACCCATCTTATTCAGCAGGGTTTGCCTCTAGGTTTAGTTTTACTTGCGATGCATTTGAAGAAGCTATTTTTGTTGCCTTTGACCTCTCTTGCAACGTTTAATTCCAAAGAGGCTTTGGCTTTTCTAGTTATATCCCTACATTCTCTAACTAGAGCCTTACAATCACCCCAACTGGCCATCCCCTCCTTCCATGACCTATAGACTTTCTTATTCCTCTTCAGTTTGCCTATAAGCTCTACTATAGTCATTAAATTCCAAAGTCCTAACAGCACAGAAAATTATCAAAATTACCCAGTATTTGGATCAGAGGGTGTGAGAATCACTGTAACTACCCAAAGTTAACTCAGAGATCCGAAAAGAATGGATTAAGCTAAGTGGGTAGGGGCGGGGAGATGCTGGGAGCAGGGAAAGGGAGAGAGTAGGAGAAAGGAGAGAAAGAAGGAGGAAAAGTGGTACACACAGTCCCAGAAGACCACTCCAAGGTCCAACAACAACCTCTTTCAGTGTCTTGTTTCAGTCTTTCTCCCAGTGTGTACATGGGCTGGAGGGTAAAGGTAATGAAGCTTTGTCAGCTTCACAGATTTTCGGTGTCTCCAGCAGTCTGAGGAAGGCTGATAGTGAAGCAGCCCCATGCCATTCAAATCTCTCCCCTTTATACTCACTACCAGTGGTGTTTTTGTGCACTCCAAAGGTATAGAGAATCTTGCAGATAAGACACTGTTAATTGAGTTGTTAAGAGAGGAAAAATACTCATGTTCTCAGGCTCTACAGATTCCGTTCCCATACAGACCATTACTAGGTTCAGGGTTCTTCGGTTGTCTTCCTTTTGCTTAGAATTGTTTGAGCCGTCTTACCTGTTATTAATCATAGCCTATCAGGTACATGGCCGTTTCCAGTCTCATTTCTCATGCAGTACTGTAGTAAAATTATTTGCTACATTTAAAATTCATAATAGGAATGCCTACAGAGGATGTTCATTTTGATGACATTACTGAAGTATTCTGGAAATCATCAATGACCTGGGCAAGGGGACAGATTGTATCCTCAACAAATTTGTTTGTTGATTATACAGAGAGGAACTTAACGAGGTTCAACAGAAGTAAGTTTAGGGTCCTGCAGCTGAGGAGGAACAACCCCATGCATCAGCATAGATTAGGGTTAGAGCTGTTGGAGAATAGCTTTGAAGAGAAAGATCCTGGGAGTTCTGGTGGACAATAAGTTGGTTATGAGCCAACACTGTGCCTTCTTGCCAAGAACGCACATGGTATTTTGCAGTGCACTATGAAAAATGTATCCTGTAGGTCTGCAGAGGTCATCCTCCCCTTCTGCCCTGGTAAAGCCACATCTGGAATGCTGTGTCAGGGCATGAGGGATTGATCATGTTTATAAACAAAAATATAAATGTGGCATGATTCACAATAGGATCACATTTTCCAGTATAGATATAATCTTAGTGTTTGCTGTAAAACACACAAAGAAGGAAAACCCAAACAAGTAAAATATGTAATTAAGACTTGAGCTAATTTGGTTACGTTAGAATCATAGAATCATAGAATCATTAGAGATTGGAAGGGACATCGAAAGATCATCTAGTCCAATCTCCTTGCCATGGGCAGGGACACTCCACCCTAGGTCAGGCTGGCCAGAGCCTCATCCAGCGGGGCCGTAAACACCTCCAGGGATGGGGCCT
>JAOXOE010028162.1:0-16685 GCA_028565055.1 Phoeniculus purpureus | reverse complement strand
CAGCGCCCCGCCCTGCTTGCGCCGCGCGCCGCAGCGCCTCCCCCCGGCCGCAAGATGGCGCCCGCCTCCCCTCAGAGGCGGCCAAGATGGCGGAGGCGCTGGAGGAGGAGGAGCTGGGCTTGCTGGAGTGCCGGGTGTGCTTCGAGCGATACGGCCCCGAAGGGCAGCGGAGGCCTCGGAATTTGCCCTGCGGGCACGTCCTGTGTCAGGGATGCGTGTGGGCTATGGGAGGGCCCGAGCGGCGGCGGCTGGAGTGTCCCTTCTGCCGGAGGGGCTGCGGCTGGGGGGAGACCAGCGAGTGTCGGCCACTGCTGCAGCTGCTCGAGGTGGTGGGACCCAGCGGCAGCATCTCCTCGGCACTGGGGAGAAGCTTTGGAGGTGGAGGAGAAGCCGGGCCGGGCCTCAGGCTCTGTTTATCCCTAGGAGGATGGGGGTCGCTGGTGAACCCCACTGGTGTGTCAAGCTGCCGGAGTTCAGGGCGGCTGGTAGTGGCACATGATGGCAAGAAGAGGATCCACGTCTTTAGCCCCAGCGGATCCTGCCTGCAGCGGTTCGGAGAGCGGGGGGAAGCCGACAACGACATCAAGTACCCGCTCGATGTGACAGTCACAGCAGATGGGCATGTGGTGGTCACCGATGGCGGGGATCGCTCTGTGAAGGTCTTTGATTTTGACGGAAGGGGGATCCTGGCTGTCCGGGAGGGTTTCTCTTTGCCCTGGGGTTTGGATGCCACCCCGAAGAGTGAAGTAATCCTGACAGACTCGGAGGCAGGTGCTTTGTACTGCCTGACGGCCGACTTCAGGGAGAGGAAATTAGAGAAGTGTCAGATGATCCGGTCTCAGCTTACCAGCCCGAGAGGGGTTGCAGTCTCCCAGACCTCGGGGGCTATTGTGGTAATAGAGCACCTGAAAGCTCAGGGACCAAAGAGCAGCAGCACCCGAGTGAAGATATTCAGTGACAAGATGGATCTCATTGGCCAGATGGATAGCTTTGGGCTGAACCTCATTTTCCCCTCCAAAATATATACGACGGCTGTGGCCTTTGACAAAGAGGATCGTGTTATAGCAACGGATGTCTGTAGCCAGGCTGTAATATGTTTAGGGAAACCCGAGGAGTTTCCCATCTATAACCCTCTAATTAGCCATGGGCTTTCTTACCCTGTGGGACTGACTTACATGGCAAACAATTCCCTCGCCGTTTTAGACAGCGGCGATCATTCAATAAAAATATTCAGCTCCACTTGAAGGGGTTCAGCTGCTCACTGCCCCGGGTTCAAGCTGCATGTGAAGTTCTAGCATTAGTGGGCACGTAGGGAGGAGGCATTTTCCAGCTTTCAATGGAATTGCCCTCTGACCAACGTGCTGTGCTTCCTGCAAAGTGCACATCTATTGTCTTGCCTGCCGGTTGCGGGGAGAAGGCCTGGCTGTTTCAGGCTGTAGTCAACAGTGTATCGACCACACAAAAAACGTGGCATTTCAGAACTGTTCCAAACCCTGACAGCCAAGTGGTTTGGGCTCTTTTTGACAAGTAATAACATTTGGAGTGGAGTAATCACAGCCGGGCACCTGGAAGCAAAAGCGATGCATCGTTTGTTCACGTTTCCCAGCACGTGGTTGTCATTATCCTTGGCTAAGCACAGACACCCACACCAGCTTGAGTGACAGCTTGTGTTTTCAAGATTTCTGCATGAGAAAGGAGACTGGCTTGACAGAACTGCAGGAAAAACAGAAGCTTCAGTTGAGGGTCTCTCGAATCCAGCTAAGAGCATTGCAGTGGAGGAGCTGCCCTGATGAGTGAGTTGTGCCAAGTGAATTGGTGCTCAAAGCCTGTTTTATCCGCAATGCACTTGAGAGGTCACTTGTCTCTCAACTAGCTTGTCCCCACCTTTACTGGGGTTGTACTTGGTCTTCACGTGTAATGCACATGTTTGTGTCTTTACCCAGAGAAGATTTGGTGTGTGGCTACCAGTGTGGGCAGCTTTCCCTAAAAATCCACTGAAGTATTTGTGTTGAGACCTCAAATACTCATGTGTGTTTAAAGTGGAGCAGGCAGTGCTGCTCACACAGCTATGCCTGGCATACTGCCTGCCTCCACCTTGTCATTAATATGGCGCTGCTGCACCCCAAACTCTAAGATTCAACTGAATATTGAAATGTTGGTGAAACAGAGCGAGAGGGACATAAGCCTCTTTTTTTTTCTCCAGCTTCCCAATGAGCTTTTGTCGATGGCCTCAAGTTGTGCCAGGGGAGGTTTAGATTGGATCTTAGGAAGAAGTTCTTTACTGAGAGAGTGGTTGGGCACTGAAACAGGATACGGAGGGAGGTGGTGGTGTCTTCGTCCCTGGAGGTGTTTAAAAAACAACTAGCTAGAGCACTTGAGGCTGTGGTCTAGGGGTTAGGGAGATGGTGGGATGAGGGCTGGACTGGATGATCCTGGAGGTCTTTTCCAGCCAGGATGATTCTATGATTGCAGATACACAGCAGGTTTAGATCAGTTTGTATTTTGTGCAAATAGTTTCACACTGAACACAAGTTCTTGTTGCCTTACTACACAGTGAAGATTAATTAATGAATTATTTTGAGAAGGATTTAACAGCCTAGAGTTCACTGCTGCATTTTTAGGCATTTACCTGCTGCTAAAACGATGACTGTAGGCTGTTAAAGGAAGTTAGATGTAAATGCTGCCTGAGGTAGACACAAGCAGATTAAAACAGCATGAAAATGTCTGGGGTAGTTTATTTACTGAAATCATGAGTAGGAACTAATTTAATTGGAGATCCACAGACAATCTTTCTATGGGTAAATTTTGAGTCTGGTTTTGTTTCTCTGACTTCAGGGCATTTAATAACTTGTGTTGCTGCACCAGTGCCTTAGCGAATAAACTGGAGCGGTGCAGCCCTCTAGTGCAGACAATGCATTAATCTGCCTTCTGTGAACATTTATACAAACAGAACAAATCTACTGAATGCAACTGCTTGTAGAGGGTGGTGGAATGTGCCAATAAAGTGTGATTTGCTTACTCTTATATCGAATAATCTAGTGAAAACTCCTCATACCTCCTACCACGAGCTTCTCTGTTACAGCCCAGCACCTGAAATGCTGATTTTTAAACAGTTGATTCAGACTGTTTGAAAATCTACCAAAACCTCGTGTTGTTGCCCATTCTGCACCTGTCTCCTTTGGTACATGACTAGAAATGACTCGGTGTTTGGGTTTGTGAGCAAAATAAACACTGTGCCTCTGTTCTCTGTACTTTGCTGGACGCCCTCTCCTGCGCTTTCCTGGGCATGATGGTTTCCTTTCTCCGCAAAGCTCGGTGCTTGGTGTTGTGCAGCACCACTTGGAAGAAACCTTTAATTCTGTCTTCATTCATTTGGTGCAGGTGCCCTCAAAAGAGAAGTCTCAGAAAAGAGCAGTGGCCACTTCTTGTGGAAAGTAACATGGGATTGTGTTTAGTAGCTTCGCAGAATCACAGGATGGTTTGGGCTGAAGGGACCTTCAAAAGTCCCCCTGCAGTGAGCAGGGACATCTTCATCTAGAGCAGGTTGCTCAGAACCCCTTCCAGCCTGACCTGGAATCTTGTCAGGAGTAGGGCTTCTACCACCCCTCCTGGCCAGTGTTTCACCACCTTTAGTGTAAAACGTTTCTTCCTTATTTGTAGTCCAAATCTCTCCTCTTTTAGTTAAAACCATCAGCCCCATGTCCTGTCACAGAAAGTCTGTCCCCATCTTCCTTACTGACCCCTTTAAATCCTGAAATGCTGAAGTGAGATCTCCCAGGTGATTTCTTCAGTCTCCAGAGACATTTACCATTCATTTATTTAAAAAGCAACAAAACAACCTAAACTAAACTCTTCATGACCCTCTGTACCTCTTGCTTTAACAACTCGGATTAAAACCAAGGGATATAAAGGACAGTGTTCCCCTCAAGTCATCTCTTCAGCCCCTGCTATAGATTGTGGTGTCTGTTGGGCAGTTCCTCTCTGGTTTATTTTTAATTCCTGATCTCAGGTTGCTTCCATCGCATATAAATTCACCAGGGTATGTTCATAAGGTTTAGGAATAAGGGAGGCAGGAGGGGCTCTCGGGAGACATTACTGTGTATTTTAGAGAAATAGTAGGATCATTTTTTCAGACTGATGAATAAAAAAAACACAAGGGGGGATAAAAAAGGTAAAATTTACTTACTCTTGGCCATTGCCTGTTTGTCCAGCTGTCTGTTCCCTCCAGCCATGTTGCTGTGGGGTGCTTTTTCTGACTCTTCTCAGAGACCCAGCCCTACAGTTTCAAAGCCACCAAACACTTCCATCAGACCCGTGTAGAGAAGTGCTGGATCACTCAGAAAGCTGTGAGCACCAGGGGCTTCACTCCTGTGCAGTTTAAATTTACTGCTAATAGGATTTTCTCTCCTTGTTCCTTCAGTTCCCCTGTGCATGCAACTCCCTTTTCTGTCCTTAACTAGGTAGGACATAAGGGATCTTCAGTGAGTTCTGCACTAACTTCCACTCAGCTTAGAGCCAGAAGTATTTAAAATACGTTGTTTTAGTCTTTTCATAGAATAGAATCATAGAATCATTAGGGATTGGAAGGGACCTCGAAAGATCGTCCAGTCCAATCCCCTGCCACGGCAGGATCATCTAGACCAAGTCACACAGGAACACATCCAGGCATGTTTTAAACATCTCCAGAGAAGGAGACTCCACCCCTGGGCAGCCTGTTCCTCACTGTGAAGAAGTTCCTTCTGATATTTATATGGAACCTTCTCTGTTCCAGCTTGCACCCATTGCCCCTTGTCCTATCACCAGATTGACCTTGAGAAGAGCCTGGCTTCATCCTCCTGACACCCACCCCTCACATATTTATAGACCTTAATAAGGTCACCCCTCAGTCTCCTCCAAGCTAAAGAGACCCAGCTCCCCCTAACCGTTCCTTAAAGCAGCTTGTTTGAGTTTAGGCTTGCTCTGCTATAAATAGTTCATCTGTGCAGTCCTGACTACAGCAAACACAGTTGTCCACATAAATAAACACTGCAGGACTGGGCTTGAACTCGGGTGGAAGAACCAGGCCAGTGCAGAGCTTTGCCCTGGAGAAGAATTGTCTTTGCAGCAGACTCGCTTATGGCAATTTCTGGGAATGCTGCTTTGGGGTGGTTTGGGTTTTTACGTGCCGAAAGCCCTGCCCCTGGTTAGAATATGTTGTAACCAATTATGACTTTATTTCTTTATTTCAGAAATCTTTTGTGAAACAGATTTAAACTAACAGTTTAGCTTCTCTCTTTTATGTCTTTGTAACGTACTGAACCTGTATCTGGTTCCTAAAAGTCCACTAGATGGGTACCACACCTCTCTTTGGGGACGTGCAGTGCTTCAGTAACCAGCAAGGCTCACTTGATGAGGTTATTTGTCTTAGCCATCTGTTTAGAGAAGTCACAGAATCACTGAATTACTGAGGCTGGAAAAGATTTCTGAGGTATCCAGCCCAGCCCATGACCTAACATCAGCATGTTGGCCAGACCAGGGCACTAATGGTCACAGCGAGTCTGTCCTTAAACATCTCCAGCGATGGGGACTCGACCACCTCCCTGGGCAGTCCATTCCAGGGTCTGATCACCCTTTCTGTGAGGAAGTGCTTCCTAATATCCAACCTAACCCTCCCCTGGCAGAACTTCAGATGTGATGTGTTCATTGTAGTGGAGACTCACTGCAGAGTCCCAGTGAAGCCTCTCTGAAGGGTTTTCTGAGGTTGCAGGGCAGTTAGACACTTGTTTCATTTTAGATGGAGGAACTGTCAGCTGAAACCCAAAAGCAGCCACTGAGAAGAAACCTACACTGAAGGCAGAAGTGAATCTGGGCTTGTAGCTCTTTCACTGGTGTAACAAAAGCCATGCAACTGAATTATCTTCAAACATCTGTATGGAGCAATGGACTTGAACCCTCTTGCTTGTGACCTCAAGTCAATTTTCTTGGTATTAAGACTAAATTTGTGATTTCTGAAATTCAGCCTATGCACAGCCCTCACCCATTCTTCCCAGTTAGTTGTTTGCTCCATTCCAGGACCTGTGTTTCTCATTAGCTGTGTCCCTCTGTGCATTCACATCCCTTGGATTTCAGCAGAAACATTAAATCCCTTGTCTGGTGAGAGGTGTCCCTGCCCATGGCAGGGGGTTGGAACGAAATGATCTCTGAGGTCCCTTCCAGCCTAAACCATTCTATGATCCTATGAATTCAAAGGGACATGACAACAAAGGTCGCCCAGTGGTTGCAGTACTTTGATGTCAACAATCTAGAAAGGAGTATGATCTGTGCCTGGTGATTTCATTGTTGTTGATTATGAGATGGTTATATTTGATGTTTTCTTCAGGCTGGGGAGAAAAGGGAGGGGGAGTGATTAGCTGTTTTGTTTTCTAAATAGAAGATCCTAAATCTTGTTATGCACCTTAATTAGCACCTTCAGTACTTGTTTCCACCTTATCCAGGAACTGATGAAATCTCTGGAGCATAATCTGAATCATCTTGTTGACTCCAACAGACAGCACATGGATCTAAGATCCACGCAGAGCTGACTTCCTTGTGTTTTCCTGAACACAACTCCACCTCCTCTCTGCAGGCTTTGCCTTGCTCAGCTCTCTCACATGCTGACCTCCTGCTGTGTGCTGTTCCCCTCGCTAATGAAGCTTCTTCTGCACACTTTAACACGCGTTTGGCTAGAGCCTGTGTTTGCAGGCATCACCGAAAAGTAGTTGCATAAGGAGAACTTTTGGCTTGGCCAGCATGGTTAGTAGCTCAGCATACTGAGTAAGCAGCTTGGTGCAGGAACTCCTCCCTCCCCACCCTCCTCCTCCTCCTCCTCCCAGGGGCACAGCCCACGGCCCAAGTCTCATGGAGGGCAGCCAGCAAAGCTCCACAGAAAGCAAACCATGAAGGGGACTGTGACCGAGTACAAGAGCCTGCTGCTGCTTCTTGTGCTGTTCATGTTTACAGCTTTCCCCTTCCTCCCTGCTGAGCAAAAATCAGCCTCTGAACACACAGCCCAGCACTGCTGTTTGTCAGACGCAGGGCCACAGAATCTCTTTGGTGGGAGGAGACCTTCAAGATCATCAAGTTCAACCTTCAGCCCAGCACTGCTAGGTCACCCCTAATCATGTCCCTAATCTGAGTGCTGGAGACGCCTGCACTCAGCAAACGAGTAGTAATTAGTGTTGCTCTGAACAGTGTTGGGGATCTGGCTCCCTGCTCACAAGTGCCCTTAAGTCTCGATCTGGGACACGAGAGAACTGTAGGGCTGTGTTGGAGTGACGCTCACATACCAGACATTCCACATCATAAAGATGAAGAGGGGTGAGAGCTTTGTGGGCAGGGGGAATAATGGGAGAGTTGTCCTCTCCTTCAGCTGGCTGGGGCCTGCCTGCTCATTTCAATTGTAAATGCTGTTACAAACCAGCTGTGACACTTGGTTCTGTCTTAGGAGAAGCAGCTGATTTGTACTCACATATAGTAGAAAAGTGGGGAGAAAGAGGGAGAATTACAAACCTCTACTAATTTAACACAAATCCCCCTTTATGACTTCACAGTTCTATTAACCACAGGCAGGTGGCATCAGCTCCTTTGGGATCCTGTGATCTTATTTTTTGAACAGTTTCTTGTCCACCACCATCAACTGGTACCATCACCATTATGTTTATGGTACAGTGGTGCATTCCTGGCAAGGGCAGCAGGACAGGTTCCCTGCTGCCATGGCATCTCATACGATCAAACTTGCTCTTAAAATTGGCAAAGTTTAGTCTTCTGGTCTTCTCTTTAAAAGGCCAGGAATTCCTCAAGGGGTTGAAGTCAACTCAGTTCCAGCCTGAGTGTGTTCCAAGATAGAATCACAGAAGGGTGGCAGGGATGTCTGGAGGTCACTTGGTCCAGCCTCCCTGTTCAAACAGGGCAGGACTATGTTCAGACAGCTTTTGAGCATTGACATGGATGGAGGCTCTCACCACCTCCCTGGGCAACTTGTGCCAGCCTGGTCACCCTCACAGTGTGGAGTGTTTCCCAATGTTCAGAGGGAACCTCCCATGTTTCAGTTTGTGATTTTGCTTCTCATTCTGTCACTGGGCACCACTGGGAAGAACCTGGCTCCGTCCTCTTTGCACCTTCCTTTCATGGTATTTATAGACATTGATGAGAACCCCTCTGAGCCTTCTCCAGGCTGAAAAGCCCCAGCAATCTCAGCCTCTCTTTGTAGGAGACTTGCTGCAGTCCCTACATCATCTTTGTGGCCCTGCACTGGTATCACTCCCTTAAATCCATGTCTTCTACTGGGGAGCCCAGAACTGCACACAGTATTCTGGATGTGGCTTGACCAGTGCTGAGCAGAGGGGAAGGATCACCTCCCTTGACCTGCTGGCAGCTCACCTCAACACAGCCCAGAACTGAAGGGCTGCCCCAGTTTGCACCCATTTGTTCTTGAGCAAATGTTTTTCTTGACCTTGAGTAGCACCGTGCTTTGAACTGGCCTGGAAGGAAGTGTAAACAGCCATATCCTCTCAGTCTTCATTTTGTGAGACTAAACAAACAGAATTTATCTAGCCTGCCCTTGTTTGATAATACTCACCACTCCCCAGTCCTCCCAGTAAGCCTTTTCTGGGCCCATTCCAGTTGGAATTCCTCTTCCCTAAGTGCTGTTCTGACTTTCCCAAGCAAAGCCTCAGTGATGATTTTTTATGACACCTGCACTTTCTCTTTTGGTGAGAGAAGAACTGAAGTGGTAACAGCCCTACTACATCTGCTTTTGTCTGCTGGGGGTGAATCCAGGCTGAACCCACAGGCCTGCTCTCCCCAGCGTAAGCAAATGTCAGGGGTGCAGCATTTTCTGAGGTGAAAAAAGGTGATCCTGCTGTGGTGGGGGAGATTGGACTGGATGATCTTTCGAGGTCCCTTCCAGTGCCTAATGTTCTGTGATTTCCTCTGTTCACCACTGAAAGAGCTGCGAGTCAGCTTTGAGTATCAGAAAAGCATCTGTTCACCACAGCCCCTTTGTGCTTTTGTCCTCACATAAGTGTAATATATTAATTATTAACCTGAAAAATATCTGTTGGCCTCATTATACAGTGTTTGTTCATTTCCCTCCTTCTCTCAGACTGGATGATGCTGTAACATGTTTGGGTTGAAAGTAAAGTTTCATTTTCTCTAATTTAAAACAAAATTCTCAGTAAAACTTTGGAAATTAAAAAAACCCTTATTTTGATCAGTCTTCATCCTGCTTTGGGTTCCATTTAGTAGTAACCCCTTCGTTCAAGCATCTTTTGGACTGCAGATGCTGTAAAATTCAGCATTTTGTCTTTCTTTTGACACTTGATACCAAAAGGAAAACACTGCTCTGCTTCCCTTATTTCTCACTGCTGCCAGCTCTTCCTCTTCTCCAGCTCCTGTGACAAGAGATGAAGTCAGACGTGTGGCACAGTGACAGTGTGCACCGGCCAGGTGTGTGCTGGGGACAAGGTGCCTCTTGGCACAGGCACTTTGATGATTCTCCCTTCCCTTCCCTGAAGAAAGGAGGTCAGTGGATTGCTCTGTCCTGGTGGCAGGGCTTTGGGCATCAGCTCGGTGGGCACAGCATCACTCCCCTGTTTTCATGTCATGAAGCAGAGCCACTGATCCTCCTGCTCAGACTATGTGGGAAGACACGGGTATGCCTTCGTGTCAGAACACAGTGTCTGTATGTGCCTTGGGAAGATGAGGAACCATCAGAACAACCCACCAGGCTAAAGTAAGGAGTGAAATTTTCTTTAGGCTCTTTGCCAAAGTGTGGATTGATGTACAAATGTATGGAAATGCTGCAAGGGAAGAAACACAACTGAAGCAGGTGGAAAGCAAGAGGCAGACAGATTCAATCCTGGCCCTAGGAAAGCTGTAAAATTCCTCTTGACTGCTTTGGTGCAGAACCGTAACAAAACAGGGACGTCAAAGGGAAACAGGGAAGATGGTTCAGATGTTTTGATCCCTGTGTTCCCATCCCGGTTACCCTCAGTCACCATCAGTCTCCACTTTCTCCTATCTTCTCACTGCTGGAGCAGTAAGCTGTCATTTCTCATCTCATGTCTCCCATCCATCCAACCATCAGCTTGTCTGGGATAGCTGGCAGCTCATTGTGATGGGTGAACAGCCCATCACTATCCCTTGCCAGTTCCCACTGGGCATGTAAACGGATCAAGCTAACGAATGCTGACAGGTGAGAGACATTCAGGCACAGTTGCTACTGGTAGCAAAGACGGAGCTGTAAAGGGTTTCATATGGTAGCTGTGTTCAACAGGGAGATACAATGCCAGAAGAGAAATGTCTCACACACCTGAATTGCACTCACATCCCACAGTCCTTCACCTTCCTTGAGCTACCTCAAGATCTCATGCAGCCCATATAACCTGACTCTCCTCCTGTTCTGATGTAATGCCAAAGGTTTAGGGGAGACCAGAAATAGGTTCTGTTGCCCAGTAGATGTTGTCAGACCATGGCACAGGTGTTGCCAAAAGCCCTCCCTCGAGAGAAAAAGACTTGGTGGAACCAGCACCTCATTACTGGCAGTTGTTTTCCAGGGGCATGTTGATATGAACAAAAAAGCAAGATGCTTTCTCCCAGTTTCTAGTTACACTAGAAAAAGATCGGGATTCTGTTTTATTGTCTTGATTTAATCTTGCAGTTATGTAGTTTTCCAAATAAGTGATGTAAAATCAAGGTGTAAGGGAATGTTGTCCCTTCCATCTATTGGCTGTGTTTTCTTTCCCAGTAGTGTCCAGCAACTCTGTCTGCACAGCCGTTTCAGACTTCATGCCTTATCTTGAGCCAGTGCTGACTTTGATCTGGATTCCTACAATCTACAGCCATAGGTAGGATGTTTCCTTTCAACATAGTTCCCTTCCTTTACTTGTTGAGCCACATGCTTGTAATGCATTTAATAATTAACTCTGCTTCCATAGGCAAGAAATCCACATGCGCCAGCTTCTGCGGGTGACGCTCCCCAGATGTCAGGCTCTATTTGGTAACGTTTTTCTTTCGCCTCACTAAATGTGACTCTTGTTTCCTCTCAGTGGCCGTTTAGGGCAGCCTGGCATCCTCCAGAACTTACCGAGCCCTCCTCAGTTACTTCGCAGGAGTTTTCTGGCGGGGGCGCTGGTAGCCACAGGGGTCGATCCTCCAAGCACCACCTACTGCTTTCACCTCTGTTGGAGAGGGCGGCTCTTTCTCAGGGCACCTATCTACTCTTTATTTGTGGTTATCCCCTTCTCCCTACAGTGCCTTAGCCCCAGAGTAGACAGAATAATCCCTTTTGGGCTTAAGCTTGTCTTTTCCATAAAGAAAACAGTACAGACGTCGCTATTTTGTGCCTGGGACTCCTGCCAGTTAGCTGCTCCAACGATAAGGATTGATTCTGTGGAAGATATTTTACTGAAGCTAAGGGAAACGTTCTGGGGGAAAACAAAGTTTTAACAGAACACTTTGAAAAAGACTATCCTGGGATCATGAGCCTACCACAGTTTTAGCTAAAAATCCTTCTTGGCTTGTCCACTGGAAGCTCAGCCATCGTGAGAGCTAGTAGATGGCCACAGCTCTGTCCTGTGGTGCTGAGGGAGGCACTTGCCAACTGGAAAAAGAGCAAAGCATCAGCAGCCTCAGCCAGAACAGGCTGGAGCTGGGACAGGGCCTGTCGCTTCGTCATCTCGAGCTGCAGCACCGCTGCCAGACCTCCATGATGCCTTTGTCGGCGGCTCATAGCAGCCTTGTAGTACATGAAAGCTGGAGAGAGACTTTTTATGAGGGACTCTAGTGCTAGGACAAGGGGGATGGTTTCAAGCTACAAGAGGGGACATTTAGATTAGATTTGAGGAAGAAATTCCTCCCTGTGAGGGTGCTGAGGTGCACTGCAGCAGGTTGCTCAGGGAGGTTGTGGCTGCCCCATCCCTGGAAGCGTTCAAGGGCAGGTTGGATGGAGCTCTGGGCAATCGGGTCTGGTGAAAGGTGTCGCTGCCCATGGCAGTGGGGTGGGAGTGGATGTTCTCTGAGGTCCCTTCCAACCCAAACCAGTCTGTGACTCTGGGATGTGCCCCCCTACCTTTCACTCAGGCCAGCCCTGCCATAACAGCGCCTGGCAGGTCGTTAATTCCTAATTTGTCAGGACATACAAACCCCTAGTTTGGGGCAGTTGGCGGCTCTTCCGTGTGGCAACCGCGGGTTGACCTGGTGTCCGGCCGCCAAACCCATCGCCGCCGCTCCAGCCGTCTGTGCGCATGCGCGGGGCAGCGCGCCCCTCCGCGCGTTTTCCCCCCTGCAAGGAGCGCCCCCCCCATCCCCGCCTCGCGCATGCTCATTGCGACGGCTGGCCGCAGGGGGGCGCTGTGCCACTCCCTTCCCCGCCCCAGACCCGAAGCCGCTCGGGTGTTTCCGCTGATTCCCGGCGCCGCCGCTGCCGCGATCCTGGGGGCGCGGCGGGAGGAGGCGGAAGATGGCGGCCAAGCCTGGCGGGGAGGCGGCGGCGGAGGCAGCCAGAGCCGGTGCCGACCGCGGCTGAGCAGGGAGGCGGCTGGGGCCGCGCCACCGCCGCCGGACCCTCCTCCTTCTCCTCCACTCCCTCCCTCTTTCCCTCCCGCCTTCCCCGCCCGCCCCGGCATGGCCGTTGTCGCTCCGCCGTGTCAGCGCCGCCGCTGAGCGGGGCCACCCGCCGCTGCCGGGAGCCGCGGGTCGGGGGGGGAAGATGTCGGACACCAAAGTGAAAGTTGCCGTCCGGGTGCGGCCCATGAACAGGAGAGGTGAGCACAGGGGGCCGGGAGGCTGCGGGGTAGGGGCGGCACCGGGTCTTTTCCCTCAGGGGTGGCGGGAGGAGAAACCCCCTCTCAGACCCTCACACCCTTCTCGCACCCCTCCCGGAGCCCTTCACCCTGCCCCAGGTTCCCCCAGCCCTTCGGGGAAGCTGGCGGAGGGGCGAAAGGGGTTGCTCCGACCCCGGCTACAGCCCCCGCCGTGTCGCCTTGCAGAGCTGGACCTGAATACCAAGTGCATCGTGGAGATGGAAGGGAACCAGACCGTGCTTCACCCGCCGCCTTCCAACACCAAGCAGGGAGAAAGGTAAAAGCGGCGCTCGCTGCGTCCCGAGAGAGAGCCCTGCTCTGTTTCCTCCGACTCAACCTGGCAGACCCTTCGTCTTTGCTTTGTGAGGGGTCCCCAGGGTCTTGCTCTGACCCTTTTAGGGTGGAAGCAGTTGAGCTTTGCATCCTTGGGAAGTGAGAGCCAGACCTTTCTCTCCTGGCTCCCACAGTGGAGTCGAGGTACCCAAATTGGGATGTGGAGGCAGAGGATGCCTGTTGGTTTCACAGGCTGATTCATAGAATTGTTAACTTGTGACCCAAAGCACCAGGTTGATTAAAACAGTCGTGTTGTTGCCTGGAAGTAGTAGTAGAATCCAACCATTGAGTCCAACCATTAACCCAGCTGTCCCAAGGCCACCGCTAAACCCTGTCCTTTAGCTCCAGATCTCCATGACTTTTAAACATGTCTAGGGATGGCGATTCAGTCCCTTCCCTCGGCAGTCTGTTCCAGTGATTCTTGATTCAAAAAATGAGCTGTGGATTAAGTAGGGACTTAAACTTGACCCTGTGCTCTGTTTTCAGCAATTCCCCATGAGCGCAGGCTGCTAATAAGTTTTTGTAACCTGTGGGGGGAACAAGAAGCAGAATCTGAATTTAATGCTAGTGTTATTTTTTCTTCAAAGTTTGTTTACTAGGTCTTAAGGTATTTGCATTTGAAAAGTGCTGTAATTGCTAGATCCTTTATTAATTCAGTGTTGCTCAGTGAAGTAGCCTATGAGAATATGCTAAAATCATTTGGAAATCTGGCGTTTAGCTGTGATGCCCCAGTAAAGAATACCCTTGGAAATAATCCAAAATACCAATGCACTAGACTGTAAAAATAGATCAGAACAGGAAAAGATTTCTTTCCTTTGAGGGAGCGTGGGGAAAGAAAGGGAGGTGCAAAGGGAATGCTTAACGTTGTGTGCTTATCTCTTCGGTACCTGTTGACTGCTCAGCTCAAGTTGATCTGTTAAATATATTTAATGCTGAGGAGTGTGAAATGATTTGCATGGTTATAGAGATTCTAATCTAAACGCATTCCTACTCCTTAAGGTTTTTCTAAAGGCTGTTTTTGATTGAGTTTGCAGTAGCAATGAAGAAACTGTAGTGTGAGAATATGGTGGGGGTTTTTTCAAATGTGATATGTCACGTTTTTGTAGTTTTCCAGCAGAAAAGATCAAGACCTTCTCTGTTTTAACATGTCTGAGATGTGCAGGTGCTTCTCATGTTAATCCACATGCTGGTGTGTGGCTGTGATGACACCACATGAACTTAAATCCAATTTGCATTGTCTTCGGAAACGTTGTTGTGGCTCAGGTGCTGGCCTGAGTCTGTGCTTGTTTTCTGCCCCTTTGTGTGATCTTCTACAAGTCCTGCTGCCTCTGTGGGTCTTAACATCCCATCTATAAAAGGGAAATCTTTCCTTGAGATGAAAATGCAGGATTTTTTTCTCCTCCGGTGTATCAAGTGTTTGGCCTCCATTGCAACACTGTGTTAACTCTTTAAAGCAAGTGGATTTGAAAGCTGTAAAACATGAAATATAAATAGAATTTTCAAACCAAGATCACAATTAAGTTTCAAAAATGGGCTAATGGAGCCTAAGGGTTTAACAAAGAACTGGTAATCTGTGAGTTCTTGCCTGTTGTCAACATTGGCCTGCAGTGAGGCCGTGTGGTGGCTCTGTGTCTTTTGAGAGCTGGCGTAGCTGTGTTTATCTGGCTTTAATACCTGACACATATATTCTCTTACTTGGTTGGAATGGGCTTCTGGTTCTGCGCCAAGAACCTCACCGTCGACAGCTGCACTGGCAGGTGATACAGTGCTGCCTGCAGCCCGACGTGAGGCTGGAATTTGGCTGGCCGTTGCGTGTGCAACTTGTGTGTTTGAAGCACTTGCCTGATGTGGTGTTGGAAATTCCAAGTACAAATACTGATCAGAAGGAACTAGCACTGGTGCAAAACCATAGTTTGTGTTCCTTCATAGCAGGTGTTGTATGGAACCTGTTGAGGTGCCTAATGGACTTCTTGGTGCCTTGCAAAGATCCTTATGTTTTCTTCAGTGCTACACTGTTGATTTCTATTTTATCAGTCAATTTTAATTTCTTGTGGTGGAAAATGAATTCTGTTGTCCTCTGTGAGCCCACTATGAAATGTCTATGTAAACTGGCTCTGGATTGCTGAGTAGCTGCTGCTTGTACTTGGATTGATGCCTTGGCAGGGTTAGAGATGTCAAATGGATTTTTGGTTTTCTTTGTCTAGCTTGTTTTTTTTTATAGCTCAACTGGATTTTTCTTTCAGAGCAACTATGTCATCGCAAAAGTGATTTCGCTTGTTGGAATGATTAACTGCTCTTTCCCTACTCTCCGCGTTATTGCAGTATTCTCTGTAGCCCTACCTTGCCCTTTCTACTTTTTATCTTTTTATATGGAAATTTCCCTTTTCCAGCTGAATGAAAGTACAAGTTTGTACTGCACTTTGGAGTAAGAATAAGAAGCCTTCTAAAGCAAATTTGGTTTCCAGGGCTGCTTTTCTTCGTTCAGTTGAAGCTGAGAGACTGTAGGCTGTGGGGAGTAAGATTCAGGACCGTGCTCTTTATTTTCTTTGTTCTCTCAGTTATAATTTTAAAGGTGCTGACAGAATTTTTCTGAAGTGAAATTAAGCTTTTTAATAATGATAATGAAATTTGCTCTTGGCAGAATATTCAAGGCTAGGAAAATCAAAATTTACTGGCTTTGCCTATTCTCAGAGGGGTTCTGAATTAAACTGAAGCTCAGATGCATGTTGTAGGACAGTCTCTACATTTTATTAAGAAGGATTCTGAAGGATTTCAGACAGGCAAGTAACGCTTGTTTTGCAAGTGGTGGAAGAAGCCTGAAATCCCAGGCGGTGCTGTCATCTGTCCAACTTTCCCTGTTGTGTTAGAGGTGAACTAAGAAGTTATAACCATAAATTAGACCATGGTTCTGTCTGCATCTTCTAACTGCTGAACCACACAGCATCTGCACCTTCACAAGTGCAGCCACAAACCAGCACTGCTTATTAAATGCAAGTGTTGTGTCTCTTTACGCGCAGCAGGCCCCCGCTGCTCCTTCTAAAGTAGCGAAGGAGAAAAACCAGAACGTAGTAAAACTGAACAATCTGAGCCTGAAAGGCACAGGAAAATCTTTATCGACTGAAGTAATAGGAGGCAGAGTTTAGAGTGGAATGGTTTTCATTAGCTGGTATCAGGTATAATCTCTGGTGCTGGCAACGGTTTTGAAAGTGGGTTGTTGGATTTCATACCTTTAACCCTTGTTTTACCATTATTAGGAGAAGCAGTTCCCTTTCTGTCTGCGTGTGCTTGTGTGTCCTTTTGGTTAACTCTTCTGTCTCATCAAAGGGAGTAGAACACCTCACTTACAAGAAAGGGCTGAGGGAGCTGGGTCTCTTTAGAGAAAAGGAGACTGAGAAGTGACACCATTAATGTTTATAAATATGTGAAGGGTCGGTGTCAGGAGCCAGGCTCTGCTCAGTGTCATCTCATGATAGGACAAGGGGCAATGGGTGTGAGCTGGAACAGAGGAGGTTCCACATCAATATGAGAAGG
>JAOXOE010028161.1:0-16686 GCA_028565055.1 Phoeniculus purpureus | reverse complement strand
GACTTACAGTGGAGAAGGTACTTTCATCTTAAAGCCTGTGTTGCAGGTGCTTAGAACTTCTAGAAAACAATATGGATATTTTCCTGTGTGACTTGGTCTGGGTGATCCTGCAGGGGCATTAGACTAGATGATCTTTCGAGGTCCCTTCCAATCCCTAATGATTCTATGATATTTCTAACTGCTTACGTCTCTGTTCCCCAACAATCCTTCCGCACCATCACTCAACAGGCATTTCCAGCTCTAGTAAACTGCTATTGCATAGACTGGAGGAAAACAACCACAGTTGTTCTTTAGGACTGATGAGGCTCATTTTTACTATTTTCAGTGACTTTATAACCATTTCCAAGTGTCAGACTGAAGACAGATGCATGATTCATACTCTATCTTCCATTTGATAGAAAGAATTATACTCATTTTAGACTATTCTTGCAACATTGGTATGGTGTGAAAGAAGAGCTACAGATCTTACATTAAAAGACAGGAGCCATTGTTCCCTAACTGGGCTAGATGCACACTACAAGCTTCCTCATTCAGTTAGTGCAAATTCAGACGCGCACTCAGAAAATATAGATTCAACTCGATTTACTAAAGACTCTTCCTTCCAACACTGAGAGTTACCAAACAACTGTTGCTATTCCTTCTACTCATTTAAAGTAAGCAACAGAGATGTCAGCATCAGACAACATTACTTTGGTTAAGAGCTAGAAGTCTTCGTTTCAGGTTCTTCAAAACAAACCACAGCGTTAATGATCCTTATTGGTTACAGTGTTTATTTAACCAAAGTTTTAAATCATCAGCAGTTTACATGTCCAATAATCCAATCACTACTCTGCCACAGAAGTAGCCTAGAAAGCCCGCGCCCATTCAGCCCACGGTGACTTCACTGAAGCAGAGATCACAGCTACTGGGACATTACCCGACAGATACATTTCATCTCGTTCAGCACATTTACACTATGAAAGACAAAAAAGGATACAAAACCCCAAATCTGAACATCCTTTTCTATCCCCCTGCAAATTTCTAATTACAACACATTCCATTCCCCTGGCACCTCCATGAGTTAATGTATTCCACAGTTAACATCTATTATTCTTTTTACATCCACAGTCATTATTTTTAAATGAACTGCATAGAAAGTGTTGGCAATTACCATCACACAACAGCCCTGTGAAATCTTTGGGTCAGGATCCAGTTACCCAGCCTGAAGATGATACTTCAAAGCTCACCTGCCAACAGGAGTTAAGTTCTGCTTCACCTTCTGAATCCATTGTGTGAACTTGAGATACAGAGAGAGGAAACGAATAACAAAACCCCAATAAAACCGGTTTTAAATCTGAGCACCAAAATGCAAAGTTTACTATCACTATCGCATACTTGTTACAAGAGTACAGTCCACTGTGTTCAACAGAAGTCAACACACGGATCACAGTCAAAAGAGATGATGCCACCCACTCTGGACACACTAATATACACTAATATACAGAAGTCCCACTGCACACACCTCTAACAAAGGTCAACCAGACTATCACAACTAAGCAAGCTAACAGCTAAAATACCTTCAGGAGTCCTCTGAGCCTCATTTAAACAGAAAAAACAATGAACATTTTTGTGCATGTACTTTTAAGGTGAGAATAATCCAAGTAAACCAATCAGCATTAGGGATAATTAAATGAAAAACTCTAAGATAAAGATTTTATAGTATTGTCGATTAGAATGATATGTGTGATAAACCTATCAAAGAGACAAATAAGAGGGGGTGTTTACTGAAGTGTAGGGCAAAAAGGTCAAGTAAAATTGCAGTGGTAAATAAGGAGTCCTCAAAAAAATTCCAGTAATTTTGAAGACAGGCGTTGCTAACAAGGTCCTTAATACAAGCTTGTGTTTGCAATGCTTCACAAATAATAAAAAATTGTTTACTGCTAGGTAAGCAGGTCTGTTCTCTAGTAACATTTTCCCGAAAGACCTAAGAAAGGTCAGCAACCACATTAGTTTCTCTGCCTTCCCCAATAAAAGATTAATTATTACTCTTTCCTATTCTCCTTCCATGACACATCACTGACACCAGAAACTACATCAAGCTGCACTGCAGTTTAATTTTGCCAAATACAAAAAGCTAAGTACGGAAAGGTTGTCCAGAAACTCAGAAGAATTTTACTACTTTTTATCTAGTGCTTTTTTGAAGCCCTTTTCTGGAGACCTAAGCGATATTTTTAAGAAATTGAACATTTCCCCTAACAGAAGAAATTAAAAAGTTAAATCAAAGCGTCAAACAAAGCACACAATAACTCCTAGAACAACAATAAGTGGATAAAGTCACTGTTTTGTTTCATACTGTGACGTTTTTTCTTTTAAAACCAAGAACATACAGAAACACAAACACTAGGAGCTTTCTGTAAAGAGAATGAATCGCAGATGCAGGACAGGTTCCTTGTCTGACCTGGAACCCCAAGGCCACGTTCTCAGAATGATGCTTACGCTCTGATGAACTGCAGTCCCAAAAGGACTTGATTCCCACAGAGCAACATGCATCAGCATTAGATTAAGGACAGGGCTGCAACAAATCTGCTAAAGCGAAACACCGAAAACGAGCTATGAAAACGCCTCGGGTAGTATAGAACTTCCAATCTGCCAGAACCAAGAGCTGAAGTCTGTCAACACCAAGGCGAGGAGAACTTGTACAGCTCAATAAACCTGGTGACGTGCCTAGACGGAGGCTGCTGCCTTGACAGCATCTCAGAGTAACACTTCTCAATCACTACAGGTCCAATTTTATTTTGCAACAGAATTGGAAATTTAGAGAAGCTGGAAGAGGTTCGACATGAGCATTGGTAACTTGAAATTGAGCCCAGAAAACTGCTTAACATGCAGCTCTACAGGAGCTCAATTTTGACACAAAGCATTTCCCAAGCAATTCCAATACAACTGATGACATTCTTGTGGGAAGAACTGTTGTAATAGCAAAAAGTTTCTCTTACCACAGTTAACCCATGAACTATCTTTTTTTTTTTTTCAGGTTACTAACAGATTTTAAATAACAAACTGCTCTGCTCTTTGCAGTAGAATTAAACTGCACTACAGCATAATTTCATTTAAGAACATTTACTTCCAGTTGGCACAATGGGAACAAATACAAATTTGAGCTCACTAATACTTTATCCAGTCACGACTTCTCCTCCTCTAAACTAATTTATTCTTGCTTCTTTTCACAATTACAAGCAACAAGTGGCATATTTTCCTTCCAAAAGGCTCAACGTTCAACAACTCAATAGAACTATTCCTTAATTCCCACAACAGAACAGAACAAAACAAAATAGTAACAAAAACACAATCAATTCCCCTCTGTCCCTCATAGATTTTGGAGATTTAGTAATTTCCTAGATAATATATTGCTGTCTTAAAAAAAAAAAAAAGATATATTTTTCCATGTAGCTGCTAGCATCAAAATTACTAAAAAAATAATTTGGTCACTAGTGACAACTGCCCCAGAAAAACAAAGGTTTACAGACCACAGCCTGAAACTCCTGCACCAAGGACTTAGAAATAAACCCATTAAAACCAGAGTGTACTCATAGACGGGGGGGGGGGCAAACTTTTACCACATTTAAAGCCCCCTTTTAACACATTTCTAACACTGCTCCACACCTGGCTGGAGGTCTCCACTATCTTCAGAGTCAGGATGCTGAGCCAAAGGGGAGTGAAAAACCACAGGTCCGTTAGCAATCCTGAGCAACAGACACACAACTGCCGCACTTGTTCTCTTCTGAAGGGAACAGAAACTAAATGGAGATTTGCTAGCGCTGCACAAGTTCTGCATCTCGACAGAGAATGTTTTACTGTCACAGGAAAAATTACAAGAGAGTAAGTGGTGAGGTAGAATATTAAACTATGCAGCATTTTAACTCTCCCTCTTATCTCAGTGCAAAGAAATAAAAAATCATCTCCTCAGTCTGATTAGAAAGATTATCTAAAACCTCCATGGATTAGTTGTCAGTTGAAAATGCTGCTTGCATCAGTGATTAAATTAAAGGTCACTATAAAATCTTTAGGGGAAATTTTCACTGAATGACTTACAGAAAAGCAGGTTCTCCAAAATGAAGTAAAATAAGCTGCCTTGAGTTCTAAATTAAAAAGGGTTTATCAGAATGTATTACAGGCTCATTTTCCCCCTACAATTCAAAAGCACATCACTAGGTAAAACTGCCTGCAGGTAACAAGCGACAGTTCAAGGACATTTACATCTTTCCATTTACATTCATTTCATTAACAAAACAGTTCAGTCTGTATTCCCAGCAACAGTGAAGTTAGAACAGCACACACCTTTCCATGAAATCAGCAGAAAATATATTCAAATTACACACGCTTGTCCGCATGAAGCTAAATAGAGACACAGACGAGCAGCACCAATTAGTAACTCAAACTCCTGGTGCCCGTGTAAAATGTAGTCATGAAAGATCATTTTAAAAGAAATTGAGTTGATTTACAAACCCCCCAGGCATCTAAAGAGATTTTTATTTGTTCAGTGGATTTCCAATGATTCTTCATGTCTTACACTTCACACCTAAACCCTTCACTCTAATTTCATGCTTTGCAGAGGATTAGCACATGAGGTGCTGCAACACTTCTTACACAACACTTACATGACAAGCACAGCACGCAATCATGGTTACTTTACTTCTCAGAGGTGCTTTCAAAATCAGAGAAGGGCACATTCTCTGGTTTAACTGAAGAGAACTAAAGCATTTAATATTTAAAAGTGTTTGGACCAAAGGACAGAAAAGCTGTGGAAAAGGATTTCATAACATGCAAGTCTTTACAGAGATGCAATCAAATTTGAGAAGTGGTAGAACAAAAGAAATTCAACAGTATTTCAACACAGAGGTCAGACTGCTCTGCAAGGTGTCTGAAAAAATTTGTTCCAACACACAGCAAGGCAGCCTTGCCAACTGCTCTGCACCAGTCACCGAGTCGTCATGCCTGCTTATGAAAAATTAAAGGAGAAAGTTATTACCAGCATCTCATGCTACCTGGAGATTGCAAAGGCAAGAAATATAAATCAGCTCCATATATAAAAAAAGCTCTTCATGATCTGATTTTGGAAGGAAATGGCTTATGGATTAGATTTCCAGACTTCTCTGAAAACCCTGAGCAGGTAATAATGTTATTTTGAGTTTCAATATTACTAGGACAGTAAGAAAAATCTTAAGTAACCTCACTGAGTAGCAGTGTACCACAACACTTTGAAAAAATGAGATCATATGGAATCAGTAACAGTAACAGCAAAAGCTAAGAACCAAGTTAATGTTAAAGCAGCTGAAGTATCACAGAACTCATCTCATTCTAGCAACAAGTCTGCAAAAGATCTGCTTCTACACTGTAAATTCCTTTAACTTATTCATGGAAGGATCCTCAGAAGGTTAACAAAATGTAAAGGCAACCCTGAAGAAACCTCATCTTAAGACTAGCAAGAAAGCAAAATGTCAAACTGAGAATTGGTGAGTACCAGACATCTCTCTGTGCTTAAGGGAACATTCACCTCATTTTATTCAGATTTATGTTCAACTCAAGCACCTAGATACTAAAATGCAGAACTTCAGCAGCACTGTCGCTTTCCAACTGGAGGATGCCGTGCAGAATGATAAGGACATAAGAACATCCAAGATGCATTTTCTCAAGACAGAAATGGAACCTAGATGACCCCTAACAATCTCAGTTTTCCCCATGATAAAGTTTTTGTGTATTGAAAAAAACCAAACCACAGCATGGAGCCACTGTCAAACCTCTATGAGCAAAGATATTATGTGAGGATCCACATTACGACAGACAACTCAGACTCACCCAGCTTCCCAACTATCAAGATGTAAGTGGTCTTGGGGTTTTTCCTACTTGTCAAAAAGCTTCTAGAACCTTGTAACTGCCAGATACATTTCCGTATCATCTTAAAGATTAATTTGGCATTAAAGAGTGGTTTAAGCATTTTCTCTTTAAAAATATTGAACTGAGAGAGATACGCAGACACAAAATAGCCATTCCGTGCACAAGGCTGAAGCTATAATAAAATTCCTCATCGTTCTCTTACGGTGCAGTCATACATTTTACAAAATCCACAGAGGCAAGAGAAATAGAAGTGTGTAGCAAAACCATCCACGTGTATCTTCTTTAAATACACACTTTCTTATTTCTCACATGGTATTTATAACTCTAAACCTTCCAAGGTGTAATCTTATTGATAGACACCCCCAAGAATCTCCCCTAGATTTTGTTATGCAGAACATGAAAAGTCCCTGGCAAAACCTGGCTACTAAAAATCAAAGCCACTAGCTTGGTTTGCATTACCCTGCAGCTCTTGCATTAGACACAGAAGAAACAAACAGCTAATGGATCAGTTTAAAATATTAAAGCTTTCTGGTGGTTTGGGGTTTTTTTTCCCCCTTTATTTTTTCACCATGAGTGACTGAGGTAACTCCTACTTCTAAAAGCTCCGATGCATTTTAATTGCAGCACACGATAGGTCAATTATAGACTGCCTGACCTTAACAGCTGCTTTACAGGCTTCACTCTTATTGAAACCAACTGAGTCAGAAAATGATGAGCACCTCCCACAACATATTTTTTAATCCTAATTGCTAAGAAACTCTGGCAGATAGAACTGGGAAAGAAAAACAACTTCTCTAGCAATCTGAATTAACAAAATCATTTTACACAGAAGTAAGGAAACCAGTATACTATGATGACAAAGTGAGGTCCTTGCGTATCTTAAAGCCCTTTTGTTCACACTCCAAAGCAACAAGAACATGAGAGAAATCTTCCTGCTCTGGTTTTCCCTCTCAAAATGTGGGTACAGTTGTCCCATTAATACACTCCCAAAAAAGTAAACAGAATGACAGCATTACCAAGGCTGGAAAAGACCTCTGAGCTCATCATGTCCAGCCTATGACCCAACGTGATCACAACCTGGACCGTGGCACTAAATGCCACATCCAGTCTTTCCTTAAACATTCCCAGGGATAGGGACTCCACCACTCCCCTGGGCAGTCGATTCCAGTGCCTGAAGAAGGGCTTCCTAACATTTAACCTAAACCTCCCCTGAAGCAGCTTCAGGCCCTGCCCTCTTGCCCTATCACTAGTTGCCTGGAAGAAATAATTAAACGATATTAAACTGGGAAGAACACAGTGTTCTTCTTTTTTCAGAAACATGAATGTAGCCTGACATGGTCTTTTGATGTGTGAATCAGACCACAAACAAAATAAAAAATTTATATCTCTCGGAAAGGTCCAAGTTAGCAAAGAATTCTCTGAACTTTTCACCACTCCTTGAGAAGTTCTGCCTCCAGTGAAAATTCGTTTCCAAAGATCAATGATGCAGGACACGACATTGCCATTACTTATTCTGTCTCAACCCAGAAAGCAGTTACTTGTTCCCATCCACTCATATAGCAAGCAAACCTCAAGTCCTCATCTTAATGGAAAGACAACCTCCAGCAGACTAGTATGATGGGACAACATCTGTAAACGAAATCATTCCTGCAGGCCTCTTCATTTCAGAGATGCACATACTAAATTCTGATCAGCTGCTTATAGAGCTGTAACACACAGCACAAAGGCCTCACTTTTGCAAACATTAATCAACATAAGTTGTCTCCAGGAATTTCATCTGACAACCCCACAGACTGAAAATGGAAAGGCCTGAAGACGGGTGTCTTGGAGCCATCCATACCCCAGTTCTCCAGCTGCCTGCTGAACTCATAGTATAAATTAGAGAGAAGTACTTAAAAATATTTTTTAATTAATTTTTAAAAAGAACACTAGTCGTACTTAAAATTCAAGTAGAATTCACTCAGGCTCTCTGTTGCCAGTCTCCTTTGCAGTTCCCCATAAAAAAGGGCTACAATCCTTCCTTGCTCATCCTGTGGTATTTGCTATT
Organism: Phoeniculus purpureus; assembly: GCA_028565055.1. NCBI lineage: Eukaryota > Metazoa > Chordata > Aves > Bucerotiformes > Phoeniculidae > Phoeniculus > Phoeniculus purpureus. The sequence continues at coordinate 8,765 of JAOXOE010028161.1, read as the reverse complement.
GGGTCTTACTAGTCTTCTGTTTGACCAGCAAATGCCTTCGGCACTGAAAGTTTGTAAGGACTGCAGATAGAAATAATGTTTATAGTGTCAACTGCTTGATAAACTGAGTAAGAAGGAATGCAGCCTCCTGTATGGGGGTTGCCTTTTATGCATGCACACATACAGAAAGACAAGCATCATTAAAGCAGCTTCAAGGAAATGCATTAGGTCATCAATTTTAAAGTCTTGACTTGCTGGGAGATAAAAGAACAACAAAAAACCACCAGATGGATTCAAAAGGGCAAAGGGAAATAAGTGTCTTTGAGCCATATCCTGTCTTGTTCAATTACAGCATTATGCTGGCAATCCTAATTTCAGGCATAAGCAATGTTCTTATCCATGTGCTTAATAAATCCAACACACATTTTTTTATCAAAGAGAGTCAAGCAGCTACACAAGCTCCGAATTACACACACTGTTAATAATCTTGTGTGTACATACACACTCACTTCCTCATACATCACACTACCTCAGCACTGTGGTGTTTAAGGGAGGGTTTAATTGCTGAGAGGTCAAGTCACAGAAGCCAAGCCTGGGCGGCAGCCGCAGTTGCCTTCTAGGATAAAGTAATAAAACAGAGATGACTGAAGTGTGAGGAAGCTGCACCCTTCCCCAGGGAGTTGTCTCTGCCACGTGATATATACTGGAGGCCTTAGAGACAAGATTGGTTGCTCTTTTGGGGAAACTGGTGGGGGGGAACCCAACAGTACAAGAGCTAATCCAGCCATGGAATGGAAATCTTCCTATCTCACATTCATCACCACACCATGAGACAAACTCCTCTCCATTAACCCATGGAACAGCCTCTATACCTCCTCAAAATTCTCCTTGAGTCCATGAAGGAGTCAGAAGTGTGATCATAACAGACAATGCATTCTTTAACAGTGTGAGATCTGAACCGGTCACACACATCAGCAGTGTTAAGACATCTCGGAAAACTGCCTGTTGCCATAAAGGGAACGATAACTGGAATTACAAAACAGGAGATAGTTTCCATGCCCAACTGGCCATTTCTTCATTCCTATCTCTTGATAGTCACTAAAGTAACATATAAGAACGGTAGCAATTTTTTTTTTCTTCATAAAACTACTTCTGTAAAGTTGTCGTGCATTTGCTCAGGTTTACCAAAAACCTTGGCAAAGCCTTTGCTAACTAGCACATTTCTGAGCCAACAGACATTATCTCTCCACTTAGTTGTTTTCCCCTTCTTCCAATTCATTTGTTTAATACTTTGAGTAGAGTTGAAAGGGAAGAAGTGTGAAAGTGATTAAACAAAAAGAACTGCTGCTGACAAGTTCTTACAAAAATAAGCTTTATCAAACTTCACAGCAGCTACAAACAAGGTAATAACCAGACGGGTAGCTTTCATTCACCATTACTCATGTGTTCAACCCCAAATGTTACACAAGAGTATAAGGAAAGAAAGCAAAGCCCCTCTGGGCAACAGAAATAACAGATACGTACTAAGCAAGTCGAATGGAAATATCCGGCGTGAAAGGCATCCAGCACAGAAGTCCTCACCTGGCACTGGCCACTGTGGGACACAAACAGGAGGTGGCAAGATATGGGAACACCATGGGAACTCTGCCACTCAGTTGCAAAATTATGATTCCCAGCATTAGAGGAACACTCTTGGAAACCTGGCAGAGCCTTGATACTCAGAGGTTTCAGAAAAGAGGGTAATACAACATACTGCAAATAGAAGCTGAGAGACAGAGAGCAGCAAACTCAGAGGACAACTTTCACCATCTGTTTTCAGTATCACATGTTAAGCAATATTTCCTAATCCAGCTACCACAATCACAAGTGTGTGAGCATGACTGTCTCCCTCTCACAGAAGGAAGAGTAAGTCAGGCCTCATTCTCTGAGACTGCCTGGGCTCATAAAACAGACATTTTTATTTCCTCAGTCTTAATCCTGACTTCCAGAGTAACTAATTTCTTTTTCCAGCTCTCTATTTAATTTCAGATCAGAACTTCATTGCAGCTGTAGATGCAGGTTGCATCTACATTTCAATCCTTTGTCATCTGCTTTCAAATTCCCAGAATCAAAGGAGATAGCAGTTTGGTTTGTGCTTGTATTTTTACTGCCCTATTTTACAAACGAAGCCTAATTTAAACATGAAAAACACATGAAATTAGAGTAAGATCTAGACTACTAGACCTCTGAGTCCTCTGCATAAGCTAGTAAAACCCAACAGAACAATGTTTCTGACTCAATAGATAGCACCCCATTCCTGAATAGGTATTTTCACACTCTTAAGAGATCATTTTTTAAGCTTGACCATCCCATCTTCTCACAGGATAACAATCCTGCATTGACAGGGTAAGTGGTCTAGGACACGCGATAGGGATAAGGGACATTATTCTACAATGCTCCAGTCATCCAACACCACTGGGGTCAGAGAGCAGAACAGTTTATAAACCACAGAGACACTAGGTAATGAATATTAAAGCTCAGTTCATGCAACAATTCATTTGCACTACCCTGCTGGCCTTTACGGGAAAACACTGCTGTCTACTGTATTTTATTGATCTTCCGTTATCTTTTGTCCATCAGTGATGTTGTCTTTTAGGACACTAACTTAAACAATGTGCAGTGCATTGATATAGACTTTGCACAGCCTAACAACTCATGTTGCTGTCTGGAAAGGAGAGAGTTAAAATAAACAGAAAAGAAAGACAACAAGCGCTACAGATTTTGAGAAACAGGAAGGCAAAACAGACATGATTGGAGAATAAACTCCTTTTTTTACTATTATATTCTCATGTCTCTCCAAGGACATTAAGAATTGACATCATCATAGATAACAGTCTTGAGCATCCAAAGAAAAAAAAATGACTGGTAAAGAACCCCACACCTTAAAAACTCCACTTCTCACAGGGAGTTAAGCAGGAAGGAAAAGCACCTGCAAAACAGGGATTACTGAAGATATTTCAGCCATCCTAACCTATTCTCCTGTCTGAACTTGCTCCCTTCCTTTGTCTCTCCCCAGATTTCCAACTAGGGCAGGACTGGCCTTGGCTAACACAGGAAGATTTTAAGCATCTCCTCTCAGATGCCTCAACTGAGCAATTTCAACTTTAGGCACTTGCTTTTTAATTTCCACAGATACTGGTCGTCAAGGACTCTATTAAAGGAAAGGGTGATGGATCTGTTAATCAGGTCTTAAAAACGATACCTCTGTAGTCCTGGGGATCCAAAATAATTAATTACTGAAACAGCCTTGGTCCACAGCAAGAAACTAGAGCAAGCAGACAGCACAGGAACAACAGTACAGGCAAACACTGCATTACAGAACTGGCCTGATGGGAAGTCTTGCACCACATTGGGCACAACTTTACGTATTGCTTGCCAAAGAGAGGGGGTTCTGCTCTGCAAGTGTATTCAAAGCTCAGGAAACTAAGTTAGCATACACCAGCCTCCAGTGCAAAATTACTCCAAGAATGGATTTATGTGAACGAACCTAACTACCACCTTAGAAGACTTAAAATTTCATTCACCAAGTCAGTAGGTACGTTCGGACCTAAACTAGGCAAAGCTGGGCCCAAATCCAAGCAAATTCATTCACTTCAAGTTCTTCTGAAGACAACGGTATTTCAGTACTAACTCTCAGTCATGAGTGAATAGGAGCACAGAAGTGAAGGCTGTTCGGTGAAGCACAGAGTTGCCAGCCAACACATAGTCCTCATGGTTTGTTGCTTCAAGTTGGAAGTGGGATCTTGACCAATAATTATTGACTTTTTGCCTTCAAATCTCTGGGCTTGCCATGTTAACAGAAGCTTAACAAAAAGTTAACCTGTCCAAGAACAGATCATTGTGTTCATAATTCTGACAAAAATAATAGGTCATATATTTTTATGACACTGTAACTGGGATTCTGTTCTCCACATCCGGAAAATAACTGAATCCAAACACTCCTAGTCCAAAAAAAGCCCCCCGCCCAACTAAACCCTTTATTTCATGGATCTGAACCATTTACCATAATTTGCTACCATAACAAAAGGAGGTTACACTTGTTTTTTAAAATCAACAATAGAATCATAGAATCATTAAGGATCGGAAGGGACCTCAAAAGGATCACCTAGACATATAGGCATATCTTTACACATAACCATTATGATAGGCATCAGAGCACTGAAGGAATAAACACGGAATGGGGAATACTAACTGATAATCCTAAAGCTTTCACTGCTTCCACAGTGCCTGTGCTTACATCTTGGCTCTTACACTACAGAGAGGTTTCTGAGAGCAGACAATACTGCAGTTTGCTGTTTTGTCTTTGCTCCCTAAATGTTAAACCCTGGTTTTCCTCAAGCCACCTATGATTGCATTACTCAGCTGAACTTAGAAAAATTGTTCCCAGACTGCACTCTCTTCAAATCTGCAGTTTCCATTTCAGTCTACAGCAAGAGAAAGATTTTGCAAATACAGGCTCATTTCTGTATTCCATGTCCTCTTCCAGTAAAGCTAATGAAGATGCTGTATCCCCTACAGACCTGTGCAGTACACTTAGAAATAATAAAGCAACAATGGAAACTACTTAGACAACAGTGTCTGCATTGCAAATCTCAACTATTCCTCAAAAATACAACACCCAGATAGGAAATATCACATCTGAGACAGCAACAGACATCAACAAAATTATCTCAAGCATGAAGAAGCCTGGCAGATCTAGAGTCTGTTCAGTGTTTTGTGCATACTGGCAAACCTCTATCACAAAACAAAAAGGAGATGAAAATGGAACTAAGATATCCTGGTTTGACTGTAGTGCCCCAGAAAACACAGACCTGGTAAACACAGACCTGGTACAGAGCACGCAGAGAACTTTTCTATCTTAAAACCACTGTGCTGAAAATCAGAATTAAAGTCCATATGAGCTCTTTCTTTACGGAGTATAGTCCTCTTGAAGAGCTGGTTAACATGGTTTCTCTAAATCCACAGACAGGATGCTTGGGTAGATACCTACCTAGGAACAATCTACTTAACAGGAGTAGTTCACTCATGTACTCCTTTTTCCTGTGATGAATTCCTTTGCCCTACATCATGTTGTGAACCTGGTAATTCTCACATATAACTGCAAACCTTTGTCAAGCCACACAAAGCTATGAGCTACAGCCGTAAGAGCTGTAGATGCTGTCACAGGGCAAGAACGTTAAGGCTACTCAGTGGGAAGAAGCCTCTGTGTCAGCTTAGCTCTGTAAAACTCAGGAAGAGGTTAAAATAGCTGAAAACCACTAATAATCAAAAAGGCACTTGAAATAAAGGGTTTTTTTCTGCACACAGAAAGTAGTGGAGAAGGGAATTGGGCTGCAGGAATCGAGTCTAATAAAAATCAATAAAGCTACTAAACTGCTCTCCATCAAAATCTCTTAAATCTCCCCTTTGTCAAGATGCCTTAAAAAAACCTTAATTATTGTATTATTAATGCACTGAAATCACTGCCCCTTCACATTGCCTCACTGTTTCCTTCATTTAGTCATCTGTTGTCTCCTGAAATACAACCTCTTTAGAGATAGAAGAGAGCAACTTTCCAATCATGGTGCAGCACCTTGAAAAATGAGAAGCATTTAGTGAACAGGGCTTCTAGATGCCACATGCCAGTGCAAATAAATGGATGTTTTCTTCAGAAGCAAAAGTGAAATGTTTTATATACGATAAACAACTTATTTGCTTATTACCTGCCATTTTAAAATCCAACAGAGAAGTTGCCCTACAAGTAGCTTGGGACTTACATTTCTGCTTGCTGTTTCTCCTCAGTAACTGTTGTAGAATCACAACATAATCTATGTTGAAGGAGATTCTGGAACTCATCTAGTCCAACCTCTTGCTCAAAACAGGGTCAACTTTAGATCAAGGAGAGGACAGCAGGAATAAGGTCACATACTGCATTGTAAGTCTGACAGTCAGGTATCTTGAGCCATCAACACAAGATAGTATATCGAAGCCTAGACAACTTCATATGAAGGCTTTTCTCTGAACAGGTCTCTCGCTACCTAGCAGGCACAAAGCCACTACTAAGTTAGCTCCCTCATTTGCCCCTCATGTGCTGCGTAACTCAGCAGTGCTGACACATGCTGTTCTCCCCCTCAGTATTTCACCATTCTACCATCCTCTGTCTTGAAAAACCAACATACCCTTTCTAGCATCCACTTTACACCACCCAGAGTAAGAAAAGTCACTGCTCATCGCCTTTATGGGCACATGTGGAATCCTTATATGTTGCCAGAGCTGATTTCTACCTTGAACATGGTACATCTAATACAAAATACAAAGCCATTAAGGCTCACAGTATTAACTCTTATTTCTCTAATCTCTAAGCCTATGTTATGCTCTTATTTTCCAACCTACATTGTGTTCTGATTGTTTCATTTAGGGTAGTAAGGGCTTCCAGAACATGACGCCTTTATTAAAGGATAAGTGGTTTTATAGCACACTGAATTAACATTACTATTTACTATTACTATTTATGTGGACATCTGACACCACAGTTTTTAGCCTGCCAAAGGAAAAGGATAAAAATCCAGAGATCTGAGGGATTTATCCAAGCTCCAAGACTCTGTTTAAGGTCAGAATTTACTCAGCCTCATCTTTATTCTTTTGAGTTTATCCTAACAAACAAGCTTTATTTTTCTTCTGCTCCCAGGCAGGTATCAGTTACACTCTACACTCAGTGCCAAAATTTACTCATCTGACGGGCCATAACAGGCTAAAGCTTGGTCCTTGATACTGCCCAGAGAAGACGGCTGGGGAACAGCAGCACACAGAATGTATCCTTCTATATGTTCTCGGCCATGACTGTGACCGCTCACCTGCACACTCACCAACATAAAGTCAGTGGCCTTTCACACAAGCTACAAGTCTTCTCATTTATTCTAATGCTTTTGATTGAGTTTGCGCAGAAAAGTGAGATTAGAGAAGCACAACTCCCAGATATATGAACCAAGAAGCTGTCTGAATACAGGAATGCATCTTCACTCCTCTAGCTACAGAATCTTACATTCATTTCACTTACATTTGCCTTTTGTTTATGTGATGTTTCCCTACCTCCTCTTACTTTGCTTACAGGTCTACCACAACAGGGAAATGACTGGCATTACCCATTCTGTCCAGGTTTCCTGCTCCACATTCTTTCCTCTGTGAAACAGTTCTTTTCAAGGACCAAAAACAAATTTCACAAGAGAAGTACTCAGCTTACCAATATAAGTCTCAGGAGACACCATACCCCAGGAGACCTTGGTATGAGACATCTTTGAGCATAGAATTATGTGTGCCTTACCCTGCCTTGCTGTAAAAACACCATCTCAAACCTCAGTACCTACCTGGAGTGTTATGAATATGCCACCTACAACAGGGCAGCTTGTTGGATCAGCTTTGAAGTTAATGAGAACAATAACTTTGCATATATCATACAAGAACTTAATGTCACAAGCCTTTAAATACAATTCTACCAACAATAACACTAGTTTACTTCCTTTTGCTTAAATTAAAACGCTTCTATCTCTGATTTAACACTCTAATTTACAGAAAATTGAAACAGGGCATTCTCACTGCCTGAACTTTAGTCCCAGTTTAGAAATTTTTTTTTTAAAAAAAGCAAGCTACATCATCTTGTAAAAAAACACACTCTGAGACTGGGAGCTTGCCTTGTTTTTCACCAGTTATGCAGCTAAGATTATCTCGAAAGAGGAACTGTGCTAACACAGAGTATGACAAAGCATCTTAACAAAAGACAAGAGCACTTGCACTCATTTATCTCACAGTCACAATAGGAAGTTACATACAAAGTTTAAATTAAACTCAGCTCAGTAGTTAACGCCCCTCAATTATAGGCTGGAGTTTCTTAAGTCGTTTGCTGACAGATAGGGACCCTGCAGAAGTTAGCACGGACGTTTAGAAGGAAGTTTAGTACCGGCTGAGGAGATAGAAGACTCCTCTGGACGCTGAGCTGCGGTAGGGTGATTATCATGGCAATTACACGAGAAGCAGAAACTAAAAAACCGACACCGAGGACAAGAAAGAAGGAAATACTTTTAAGAGACAGAAAACCTCTTGTGTTTGATGCTAAAAGCCAACTGGAAATCCTTCCCCGTGCTCCCGCAAGACCAGACGATACCGTTGATTGTTTCCAACCGCTGTTTGTTTTCAAGGTGTCCTGGCACCTCAGCCGCGCCCCCCGAACCTGGATCTGACATCGATGGAGGAGAGGTCACTCCATCCAGAAGAACCTTGCCCAGAAATAAACCCCGCATCCGGCCCGGCCCGGCCCGGCTCAGCTCCCCCACGGCAGCGCCAGGACCCGCCCGGCCCCCTCTATCAGGACCCGCAGCAACTACCCTGGCCCCTCACGGCCGCCATCGGCCTCCACTGCCCCTCGGGGCACCCCGGGACCGCCTCCTCCCACCCCAGGCCCGACCAAACGCCCCTTTCCTTCTTTCTCGGCCCCGCGGAAAGACCAGCCGAGACCGCGGTCGTTGCTGCCGCTACGGCGCTTCCCGCCGCGGCGGTGCGGAAGGAGCGGGCGCTGCCCGGCCGCTATCCCTCGGCCTCTACACCTCGACCCTGTCCCGGTTCCACTCACCTCACCCGCGGCTCATGGCACTGCCCGGCGCGGCCCCGCGTCCCCCAGCCCGCGCCACCCGCGCCGGGCGGCAGCAGCGGCAGGAGGAGGGGGAGGAGGGCGGCAGCGCTGCCCGGCGCCGCCAATCCGGGCCCCGCGCTGGGCC
>JAOXOE010028160.1:0-16689 GCA_028565055.1 Phoeniculus purpureus | reverse complement strand
CCTCAGTTCCTCTGAGAAGGGAGTCACCAATTACAACTACCCTCCTTTTTTTCTTTTTTGAACAAGTCTTAATGCATAGGGGAGACTGGCTAGCCCTGGGTGACTCCCCTGATGGACCTTCATCCCCATCATCATTTATTTGGCCCTCCAATTCCAGAGCCCCATACCGGTTGTGCAAGGGCAACCAGGAAGGGGAAGGGGAGGGAGGCTGGGATGGAGTTCGCCTGTCTCGCTGAGCAGGGACCTGCTCCCTTTCCCCCTTACTCTTTGGTTATCTCCATTTACCTGGCTGCAAGAGAGGAGGGGATCCTCTTCTAATGGAGCCTTCACTTTCTGTTCTGTCCTCAAGGATGGTAGGGCCTGACTCCACCAGTCGATCTCCCTCTCACATCCCCTTATTGACCTCAGCCCTTCAACCTCCTCCTTTAGTTCAGCCACTAGGTTGAGCAGATCATCCACCTGGTCACACTGGACGCAGGTGCTACCTCCATCACCCTTCATTGGCAATGCCAGACTCTGGCATTCTCTGCAGCCGGATACCTGGACACCAGCGTGCTCCTGCAGGACCTCTATCTGGGTCACCATGTTCCTCTTTGCAGGAGGTTTAGTAGCCCTGGTCACAACCATCGCTGTCTTTTTTTTTCCCTTTTCAATTTTATTTTTCCCTGTGCCCCCTCCTCCACACACCCTGGTGACCACATGTAAACTGTAAGTTAGCTAGCTGTCTCATTATTCTGCTCTTTCCAAGCCCATGGGCTGCTGGGACGTGGCCAAAACCCAGGCCCACGGCTGCTGGGGCGCGGTGAAAACCCAGGCCGACGGGCTGCTGGGGCACAGCGAAAGCCTAAGCCAACGGGCTGTTCACGCGCGGTGAAAACCAAGCCGATGAGCTGCTCGCTCTGTCTCGCTCTTGCGCTCATTTCCTTCTATGCAGCTCAGGATGCAATTAACCTTGCAGGCTGAGAGTGTAGATTGTTGGCTCATGTCTATTCTTCCATGCATCAGTACCCTCAAGTCCTCTGCATTCTCCAGAGCATATTGATATGGATTGCCTTGATCCAGGTGTAGAACTTTGTATTTGAACATCATGAGGTTCACAGGAGGCCACTTCTCCAGCTTGTCCATGTCCCTCTGGAAGGGATCCTGACCCTCAGGGATGTCAAATCAACTTGGCCTCGTCTGCAAACTTACAGAGGGTGTACTCAGTGTTACTTTTTATATAATTGATGAACAGACTAAGCAGCATTGGTTCCAGTACTGGAATTCTGAGGGACACTGCATGACATCAGTCTCCGTCTGGACAGAGGCCCAGATAAGCAGAGTGGAGGAGTGTAATACAGATAGAGCTTGAGAGCCAAAATAAAAGAGCAAGGCAGGCTCACTCACCACTTATAGTCACAGGCAAAACCATATCAACTTGGGGAAACAAAATTTAGTTTTATCAACAAAACCCCCATTTCCTGTTATAAACAAAACCCCATCAATCAACACAAAGCACTCATGAAAATTGATTACCAACTGAGACACAAATCTCAGAAACCATCTTAATGGTCTCGTTTTCCTCAAGGAAAAGCTCTGGAAGTCCTTCCAGGTAGCAATATGGTGACCACTCTGTATGGAGACAGTAATTTCTCTGACTGTCTTAGAGGGTCTGCAGCCCCTACAGTGCAGCCAAATGATACACCACAGGAGTACTAGATGTTGTGGCTGCTTTAAGATCCTGGATTCTTTGCTACTTCTGACCTTTCTCCATGTCCACTTGCAATTGCTGCAGACTTACCTCTGTTTGCTACAACTTTCACCGTGTTCCAAGGTGAAGACTGTCCAAGAAGCCTTCCTCTCCCTTTTTCATTGAGCTAGGCTGATGCACAGTTGTCTTCTTTGCTCCTCTTCCCCCACTGCCCAGACAAAAATGGGAACCCCCTGTAGACAGGACTCCAAAAGGAGAAGAATCCCAAGCCCTCAAGCCCCTCAAACCTCTTTTCCCATCCCAAATATATTCATTTGCTAAACCAATGAATAACTGAGCAAAAGGTAGGTTCTGCCTGGAGCTGAGGCAATGCTTTTTTCACTCTTGTGAATATTCATACACTGGACATGCCTATCCCCCATTAACCCCCACTACTGGAAGATTGTTGGGCTCAAACCATGATACAGAGTATCAGGCATGAGGATGGAAACAAAAAAAATGGCATCACTGGAGACCGATACCAGATAATTACTATCTGCTTGTCCATTAGCCCATGTCTTAGAGATCTAGCCTGTTAGTCTAAAAATCTTAACCCTGACAACATCATGTTGGATATCAAAGTGATCTATTCCAAAGTGAAAATTATCAGAATAAAGATTTGCTTCATGAATCTAGACATGTTAGTTTTCAAATGCACATACTATTCTACTTACTGTAATGTAGAGTTGTACACTACATGTTGTTAAACAAAAACTGTACAATGAAGAACTCTTTATTTGTACGATCCTTCATTTGTTGCAAGAATAGGAAAATTTGCAGACAATACTGCATTCTCCAGAGAATTCTTGTACCATAAAGTTCCTGTCAGAAGGTCACTAGATTTACATGACAATATTTGGGGTTTTTTTCTCATATAGTGAATGACTGACATAGAGACACCACAATGCACAGTAGCAAAAATGCTAAGCATTGTCAGTTGAAATGGATTTAAAATTGGGTTTTCAACATGTAATGGATTTTCAGCATGTAACCTACAACACTTAGGGTTTCAAGTCATTCAGATGCTGCTGAATGTTGACTGAGAATATTCAGAAACAGTAGGAGACGTAGTAAATCTTATAGTACTTTTATGCTAAAAAAAAATTCAAGACCAAAGGTTAAATCTGGTTCAAAATAACTAATTAAAGACAAGAGACAAGCCTGCCTTGGTTGATGAGGACTGGATTAAGGATTAGTTGAGCAAACTGGATGTACATAAATCCATGGGCCTTGATGGGATGCACCCGCGGGTGCTAAGGGAGACAGTGGAAGTCATTGCTAAGACACTCTTCATCGTCTTTCCTAAGTTAAGGGGATCAGGAGATGCCTGGAGACTGGATAGCAAATGTCATGCCAATCTTCAAAAAGGGTAAGAAGGACAACCCAAGAAACTATAGACCAGTCAGGCTCACCTCCATCCCAGAAAAGATGATGGAACAATTTATCCTTGATGCCGTCCTTAGGCACAGCAAGAGCAAGATGGTCATTAGGGACAGTCAGCATGGCTTCAGCAAGGGAAGGTCATGCTTGACCAACCTGATAGCCTTTTATGAGAGTATAACCAGTAAGCATTTGACGCAGATTCCCACAGCATCCTCATAGCCAAATTGAGGCAGTGTGGTCTAGATGATTGGGTAGTGAGTTGGATGATGAACTGGCTGCAGGATAGAAGCCAGAGAGTCAGAGAGTAATAGTGAATGGGACGGAGTCTAGTGGAGTCCCCCAAGGGTTGGTACGGGGACCAATCCTATTAAATCTATTCATTAATGACTTGGATGAGGGATTAAACAGCACTGTCAGCAAGTTTGCTGATGACACAAAGCTAGAAATGGCAGACACCCCATCTGGCTGTGCTGCCATTCAGCGGCAGCTGGAAAGGCTGGAGAGCTGGGCAGAGAGAAATTTAATGAAATATGACAAGGGTAAGTGTAGAGTCTTACATCTGGGCAAGAACAACCCAAGGTACCAGCGTAGGTTAGGCACTGATCTGTTGGAGAGCAGTGTAGGAGAAAGGGACCTGGGGGTCCTAGTGGATAGTACGATTTCCGTAAGCCAGCAATATGCCCTTGTGCCAAGAGGGCCAACAGCATCCTGGGGTGGATCAGAAGAGGGGTGGTTAGCAGATTGAGAGTGGTTCTTCTCCCCCTCTACTCTGCCCTGGTGAGATCACATCGGGAGTATTGTGTCCAGTTCTGAGCCCCTCAGTTCAAGAAAGACATGGAACTGCTGGAGAGAGTCCAGCACAGAGTCACAGAGATGATGAAGGGAGTAGAACACCTCCCTTATGAGGAGAGGCTGAGGGACCTGGATCTCTTTAGCTTGGAGAACAGGAGACTAAGGAGTGACCTCATTAACATTTATAAATATGGAAAATGCTGGTGTCAGGGGGATGGAGCCAGGCTCTTCTCAATGTCATCTAATGATAGGACAAGGGGCAATGGTAGTGATATTTCTGAGGATGTGCAAGCTTGCAGACCCATCACTGATCTCTCTACACTGTTATGATTTCAAGCTTATGAAGCTTGTAATTCATCTTAGGTACACTAGTGCATTTGTGATTATCAACAGCCACGGAGTTTAGGATAAGATACTAATTTCTACTTTTATTTACTTGGAATTTGTATCTTTTTAACATTCCGTCAAAAATAGTGAATCCAGTAAATGTGATCTCCTTAAATCCACAGACAACAGGTTGCCTACAAGGTTCAGGCTTAAAGCAATGGCCAATAGTATAAATCTTTTTTGTTCATTTTGCAGGCTTATTTCTGATATTTTAAATGAATTATCCTATAGAAACATATACTTCTTTAGAACGTGAGTGAAGAGGCATATAGATTGAATGTGGGATTAGCTAAGCAGAGTTGGCCCTGATTTGTGCTTGGATGTGATAGAGTCTGAGTACACTAGGTGCTGTAGGCTTACCCTGCTCCAGCAAGGGGTGATGGATGTAGATGATCTTTTGAGGTCCCTTCCAATCTGTAACATTATGTGATTCTGTGAACAAGCAAGAACCTTCCATAGTGAAATAAAGTGACCCTCATACAGTAAAAATTAATATATTTAAATCCAAGGATTTATGCTGGGATGTGAATGTGGGTGTGTGTGTATATAGATAAGCAATTAAACAATGTTCCATTCCCTTGGTTCAGGGACTGACAAAGTTATAGAACATGAATTCCAATGAAGTATTGCAAAAATTTGTTCACTGTAAAATAAGTATACTTAGATGATATATCTTTGAAACTAGAAACAGTTTGGTTGGTTTTTTTTAAAACTTATTTTAAACAAACCTCTTGTTTGCTTTAAATTTATCTGTATGAGAATATGCACACAAACTTGTTTCATTTTTACCCTTCATTAATTGAGAATACTTCCACACTGAATAAAATATTCATACAAATAAAACACAAAGGTGATTTAGCATTTGAAAATGTCAAGTCTTTTAATTTACGTTTTTTTCCAGTATAAACTACAAAAACAGCCAGTGCAGCCTGGATCTGCCTGCCCTTATGATGTCTGAGAAAATAAAAATGATGAATTTACATCAAGCATGCAAAAGCAAAACATTCCACTGTATTTATAAATTAAAGGGCCATCAGTTAAATCACACCCGTTCTCAATTTGAAACACATGAAAGAAATGTCCTGGTTTTGCTGCGACAGAACCATAGGTCTACTATGGTCTGCAGGCCATTAGCAATTTTGAGTCAGCTGGGGCAAGCTGACCTAAGCTGGTTCACAGGGGTTTCCCCACAAATGTCATGTTTAGTATAAAGGAGGAAGTTTGCTGAGTTTAGATTCCTCCCTCTTCTTCTTCTAGGGGTTCCTTTCTTGTTTATTGTGCATGGCTGTGTAGCGGTCTGAAATAAAGATTCTCTGCAGACAAACACATCTCTGCTGCCCTCACGTCTCCCACTCCCCGAGTGGAATTGTGTGGGCCAGGACTGGGGAGATGTCCCCTATAAAATGGGAGCCACTTCTACTTTTCTCTCTCTTGGGATGCAGCAGAGTGCAGCTTGCCCTTCCAGGGTTAGCAGCTGGGTCACAGTATGCTACCACGCAGGCCCTGGCCCCCCACCCAAGGGGCTGGGGCGGGGATGCATTGAACGAAGCAGAGCAGCTCTGGTACCATGCATCTACCACCACTCCACTGGAGCTACGGGGAGCACAGAGGAGTGCTGGTGGACTCAACTGTGCCATGGGCTACAGAGCATGAGCGCAGCCTGAGACAGTTGGCACTGGCCTCCTACCAAGCTGGCACTGCTGCTACCTGTCTGTGTGGCCCCACTCAGGTCCGCCAGAATGTGGAGCCATACTGAGCCAGCAATTCTGCAATGCAATTTACTTGAAGGCATCAGAGTCGGTGAGCTACAGCCCCACCCCAGCCTGTAACCATGGGGAAGACAGCCCCATCTGGGGCTGCTGCTGGTTTGCCACCATGGTCTCCATCTTGATCTTGCCACATGGCAATGCCCACGTGACCAGTGCCATATTGGCTTTCTTCTTGCCATGGAGTGGCTGCTACATGGCCAGCACCATACTGGCTTTACTTCTGGCCATGTGGCAGAGAAACTATTTCACAACTGCAACTGAGAAACTGGGAAATGCTTGAGTAAGTGGGAGAAAAGAGGCCCAGAAAGGCGTTTGAGGCTTTCCTTCACCCTTGACTGGACTCAATACCAAAGAAGCAAAAGGGATTTGTGATTCTTAAATCTTTGGTAGAATCTCAAGAGACTGGGATTTGAAGTGTGAGTTGTTGCATCAGAGATGCTGCTGCCACATGTGGACCGGGCTCGTCTGACTGACATCTGCTGGCTGTGCCCATGCTGACCCCCAAAGAGCTTGCTCAAAGAAGAAGACTCAGAAATAGACTGTGGATGGTCTGGAGCAGCTCCTCCAAGTCTGGTAGAGTCAGGACGGAGCCTCTGTTCCCATAGGCGGTTATTGTCCCCTTTTTGTTACAATTTATGCCCCTTCCCCCAGGAGCTCTTGTCTGAAGCCAAAGTCCATTAGATAATTCTATTCCATCTTCTCAGAATGCTATAATGGTGCTGCGATGCAGCTTCTGGTTATTTATTTTACTTATATGGAGTTTCCCTTTCTTTTTCTTGGGTGTGGGTTCAAAAAAAATCCTTTCTTTTCAGCAGTTTCTTCATTACCTGGTAAATTGTACCCGAGAGTTGTTTGATGTGCTTAAGATTGCAGGCACTGACCCAAAACACCAGTTGAGTTCTTTTTTTCACCCCAACAGGCTGCGCTGGGAATAATTTTGTACACTTTGCAACAGCATTTGATATTTTTTTGGCTGACCAGTGTTGAGAACAGTGGTGCAATCATTTCCTTACTCCTTCTGGCTATACTATTTCCAAATAGAAATGCTGGTGGTCTTGGCTACTTGTGTACACTGCTGCCTCGTATACAGGTGGCTGTCAAACAACACCCCCAGGTCATTTTCTGCCAAGCAGCTTTCCAATACTTTTCCCCAAGCCTGTATCATTGCATGGATTTGTTATGGCCTGTATTTGACAGGATCTGGCTCTTGGTCTCATTGAACTTCTGTCATTGGTTGGGTAAGTCTGGCTTACCCTTGGACAAACTCTTACAAATTAGCAAGAAGTTTGGGAGCTGAGACAGAAAAAGTCAAGAAGTAGTCACTCACTATTTAAGATCAAAGCCCTCAAGGTCACTCAGTTCAGGGAAACAAATCAAATTCAATATTTAGCGACAAAACCTCATCTTCCAATATATAAAGAGATACAAGTAATTTTCATGTGCATGTTCTCAGAAATCACTCTCCTATTTCTCTACTTTAGGGGAAATCCCACAGTTATGCTATTGCATATGCTTCTGTGTCTTCCCTCACAGAAGCAGACATTCAGTCACTTCTCAGACCAATGTGGAAGCAGTCCACAGGCAGTGTTCCAGCCATGCGTTCAATGACTGGTCTCCTTAGAAGCTATGGACATTTTTAGGACTAGTGCCTTGCTTCCTCACAGGCCAGAGATTAGACTCTTCACAATCCAAAGGCAAGGGCTGTTCTGGAGTGCCTCTCTTCCTTGTCCCTCTGCACTAAGCTGTGTCATTGTAAGGCAGTATCTCTTCTCTACCCCTTTTCCCCCCCAAACACAAAGAAAATGAGAATTCTTTCTCTGAAACTACAATTCTCAGAAAATGAAATCCCAAAGGGAAAAACCCAACAAACAGAAAAGCAAATTCCCTTTGAACTTTTTCTTTAATTTCCCAATTGTCAGTTTCTCCACCTAGGTAATCTAGCTTGAATAAGCGTTCTCACACTCTCATATGTTGTCAATAAATGCAATTGACCAGAATGCTTCCCATAGCTATCTGTATTATAGCTTGTAGGTCAGGTTTCTGTTCTAAGTTGGGTTTATGTCTTCCTTCTTTTCTTATTATCCCTTTTAGCACTGAGAAACTTCATTGGCTAGGTACTGTTAAAGAAGCAGTGACCTTTCTTTCTACACAACATTAAAGGTACTAATTGCTTTTTAGTTGCTGAATAGTATTTTTTTAATATATTTTTTCTACCAAACAGAGGGTGAAACTTAGAGACATCTAAAGAGTTTTGGAGAACCTTCATGAATTAAGACAAAAGAAAAAACAGGTTATGTATTACCATACTACAAGATTTCTCCATTCTCTGTTAAGTTTTCCTAAGACCCTTCACTTTGCCATCGGTATTCTCTTGTACATTTTGTACAATTGTTTACTGCTATGACACTAAGTTCTACTAAGATACTACAGATACCACTGTTACAGAACTAGGACAGACAAGAAGACTAATATTGCAGTATCCTGTAACAGGGCAGTACTAACACAGAATGAAAACCAAGGATGGACGTAAACCAGAAAACAGAATAATAAATAAACAAGACATTGGAATAGAATCCTTGCCTTTCAGAGAATTTCAAACCTCTGAGTTTAGGTTTCAGCCTTTTGCTTTGGACTTGGTTACTTGCTTTTTCCAGTTAAAATTAAAGAAGAAATGTTTCTAAATTCTCAAAAATTGTGGTACTTCAGGGAAAAAAATCTTAACCTACACATAAATCAATTCTTTGCTTACAGTAAACACTTTTCAACAATAAATGCTGATTTTGTGTCACCTTTATACAATCAGCCCTCAGATAAGCATCTGCTTCATCATGCTGATGTCCTTGTCAACAAATTGATGGACTCTTCTGCTCCTTCTTACATTTACAAAACCTGTGTCACTTGAGTCAATCACCTATCCATGAATATAGACATTTTATTCTGCAGTATGATTCAGCAGATCTCAGGTTTTTTTCCATACATCTCACACCTACTGTTATGGGTTTAGCAAAACTCCATTTGTTGATAGTATTCCTCTCTTACAATATACAATGAGAATCAGTAGAGATACCCAGCTCTGTTGAATTCATAAAAAGATAGATCTGTTTCTAACAACTCTATCCCTATAGTATAATTTTACTGTGGAAAAAGTTACAGGTACTTCCACTTCTCACAGCTTTAAACATTAACAAAGCAGGCATTTTCCCCCTTTATTTTAGAGTCCTATTTTAAGTCATACATGCAACTCTAAGTATTATGAGAACCTGTAGAATGTTATAGTGTTTACTATGCATTACATTTTACAGGTAATTTAACCTCAGATTACCAACTTCCTTGGCAGGAAATAATCTCATTAAATGTTGTTGTGGTCTG
Organism: Phoeniculus purpureus; assembly: GCA_028565055.1. Classification (NCBI taxonomy): domain Eukaryota; kingdom Metazoa; phylum Chordata; class Aves; order Bucerotiformes; family Phoeniculidae; genus Phoeniculus; species Phoeniculus purpureus. The sequence continues at coordinate 7,260 of JAOXOE010028160.1, read as the reverse complement.
ATTGGAAGCCTGCATGCATTTTGATTCAATTTGATCTCAAGGGTGAAATTAAGACACAAATGAGGTCAGATGCTGTCAACCAATTGTTTTTCTTGTTAAAAGTCAGGAAGGGAGAAACTGCGGTAGAAAAACCAAAGAAAAAGCAAAAGTTAGAATAGTATCAACAAATGAGAGGAAGTCACCTTCATGGAGGCCTTCATGGTGTCCAGTGTTCAAAAAAAAGGTAAGAAAGAGGACCAAAGTGACTATAGACCAGTCAGCCTCACCTACATCTCAGGAAAGATGATGGAACAATTTGTCCTTGATGCTGTCTCTAGGCGCTCTGTGTGTGGAGTCACAGAGATGATGAAGGGAGTACAACACCTCCCTTATGAGGAAAGGCTGAGGGAGCTGGGTATCTTTAACATGGAGAAAAGGAGACTGAGGGGTAACCTCATTAATGTTTATGAATATGGAAAAGGCAGGTGTCAAGAGGATGGGGCCAGGCTCTTCTCAGTGTCATCTAATGATAGGACAAGGGGCAACGGGTGTAAGCTTGAACACAGGAGGTTCTACACCAGTATCAGAAGGACTTTGTCACAGTGAGAGTTACAGAGCTCTGGAATGGGCTGCCCAGTTTGGTTGTGGAGTCTCCTTCTCTGGAGATGTTTAAAACCTGCCTGGATATGTTCCTGTGCAACTGGATCTAGGTGATCCTGCTGTGGCAGGGGGATTGGACTGACGATCTTTCAAGGTCCCTTCCAATCTCTAATGTTCTGTGACTCTGTGAAACTCTCAATCTGTGTCCTACGAACACATCTTCCACTGGTCTTCAGTGGTGGACAATGACAAAGCCTGATGAAGAACAGTGGTCTTTTTATTCACCTGTTTCCAGGAAGCACCATCTATTTTCATGAGAGGTGGTTACAGTCTCATAGTCCCCATTTAATTGGTGGTAACACCATGCATATGCACAAGGGGGGTTTGAGTCATGCAGGAGTTGGGGGTTGCCCAAGTTGTGGCGTGCAGGAATAGTGCAGTGTTTGGGGGTTGGGTGCAGTTGTTTACCAAGTGGTAAAACTCACACGTTCTCCCAGTTTATCTCCAAGTGTTTTTCATGCCTGCCCAGGTTTTTCAGGCTCTGAGAATTGCTGTGCAAGTTATGAGATTAAGAGGAAATCAGAACTAACTGCAGATAAGGACGCTTTGAGGCAGATATTCTCTTAGTCCGCCATGGTCCAACCTTGGACAAGAGCCCAGTCCACCAGAAATGTTTTTTAGTGATCAGACAAAAAGTAAACAACCAATGGGATATCCCATACTTGATGATATCATGCTCAGTATATAAAGACAGGAGATGAAGAAAGAACTGGGATGTGATTTGTCTCTTCAAGTAACAACTATGTGTGAAATAGCTCTGATTTCTGGGGATGATTAAACACCTAACGGTCAATGGGAGGTAATAAACAAATCCCTTAATTTGTATATTTCTTGGAGGTGCACAAGAAACCAGAAGACAGCACAGCCCAGATAGCTCTTTTATCTAGTAAACAGTTTCTGATCCAACTTACAAGTTTTCTCATGTTTTCTCTCCCCCATCTCAGTTAGGAGGACTGAGTAAGCAGCTATGCAGTGCTTAGTTGCCAGTTGGAGTTACACCACACTGCTTTTTTAGCTTGATACAAAGTAGGGTGTCTTACATTAAATTGTTTTACCATATAAGACCAATTCTTTGCTTCTATGAAATAATTTTGGGTGATAGCTTTTTAATTTTTCAAGTGCTTAATTATTTTCAAAATATAACAAAATTCTACAGTGAGCTTTGTTTACTTCAGTATCTGTTGTGTATTCTATGAATTCAAACATTTAAAAATATGTAAAAAAAGTATTGGCAGCAAGTATTAAACGGACAGGTTTGAACGATGCATGGCTGCAGCTTTTACCATCAGCCCCCTCCAGCCTGCAGCCAGGACAAGAGACTGATATTGTAAGACATTGTAAGAGCTTATCACTGCATCTTGGACCCTGCAAACAGGATCTGTGAAGTTGGGGAAGAGAAGATCACCTATCAAAGCTACATCACCCCGTATGCCAAGAAACTAAGAAGTCGGCCAGAGATCTGAGAAGCCAAGGAATAAAACAGGGGAAGGGAGTAACCAAAGCCTGCAGTCCACAGTGATGATCTGACCTCTTGACTATCTTCTCTCCCTTTCCCCTTTTCCTCTCCTCTATTCTCTGAGTTGAGCAGCTAGTAATTTTAGTGATTTCTGTACCCTCTGAGTCCAATGTCAGGTAATTTTGGTGATTCTCTGCGCTGTTGGAAGTTTGGAATCTGATGAACTTTGACTTTGATATGGGCATATGGAGTCAGTCTCCATAGTTCTACCCTGAGTGAATCCATGAACCTGAGTCACTCCCTTCTCTTGGGATCAGGATGTGACAGAACCTCCAGGACTGTTCTCTCTCTGCTGTGTTGTATTTCTAGCAGACATCGGAAAAGTTGAAGTCTCTCATGAGCACAGGGAGTAGTGATTTTGAAACCTCTCTCAACTGCTTATAAAATATTTCATCTGCATCTTTACCCTGGTTGGGTGGTCTATAACAGAGTCTCACCACAAAATCACTCTTGCTGGCCTTGCTCCTGATTCTTACCCATAAGGATTCAACCTTATTCTCACCTTCATTAGTTTCTGTGTTTTCATATATTTCCCTAACATAGAAGGCCACTCTACCACCTCTTTTTCCTTGCCTATCCCTTCTGAAAAGCTGATACACATCAATTTCAGCACTCCAATTGTGGGAAGCATCCCACAGATTTCCATGATAGCTACCATATCACAGTTTTCATGTTGCATAGCAGCCTCCAGCTCCTCCTGTTTCTTGCCCGTGCTGCTTGCATTGATGTATAAACATTTCAGGGAGGGAGCAGAGTACACAGTTTTCAACGTTGAGGGGTGCTAGACCTTCTGGTTATGCATGACGCATCCATAAGTGTTGGGCTACTACACCCAGGGTTCTCACTAGCAAGGCCAGTTATCTCCCCTTCATATCTAGTTTAAAGCTCTGTCAATGAGTCCTGTTAACTCCTGCCCCAAAATCCTTTTTCTCCTCTGGGATAGGTGCATTTCACCTGCCACCTGCAGGCCAAGCATGTCATATAGAAGCCTGTGAATGAAAAACCCAAAGCCCTGACTGCAACACCAGTCTTGAAGCCATGAGTTCCCCTGATGGCTTTTTCTGTTCATCTCCTCATTTGTGATTGCCATTGAAGGGATAGAGGAGACAATATCTTGTTCTCCTGCTCCTTTAAGCAGTCACTTCAGGACTCTAGAGTCTCTTTTAATTGATTTTGGGCTTCTTCTGGTAACCTCATCACTAACCACCTGAAAAACCAAGGGGTAATAAGCAAAGAGTTTTACTAGGGTGGAAAGTTTGTAACATCCTAAACCCATGCCCCAGGGAGGCAGCAAACCTCCCTGTGTCATACTGGGCTCTCTGACTCCTGAGGAGAGAGTCACACAACACAGTGACCTGTCTACTTCTCTTTTTAGAGCCAGTTGTCATGGTGGGTCTATGGCAACTCAATCTTTCTGGCACTTCAGGCCTGGGCAAGTCATTCTCCTTTCTCTCATCGTGGCATAATCTGTAAACGTGCTGAGGGTGCACTTGATCCCACTGTTTATGTGATTGATAAAGATACCAAACAATATCTTTTCTTTTCCAGTATGGATCTCTGAGAGACACCACTGGCCACCAGTCTCCATCTGGAGAATAATTCACTGACAATTACCCTTTTTTTTTGCAGGCAGCTGAAATTCAACAGTTGTTGAATGAAACAAACAATTCATTATTCACAAAACATTAAAATTATGTAATCCATCCCTCCAATGTAGACACAATAATGTTTTTGGGGACTGTGTCAAGTGACAGATAGCATCCAGAGCCTTCAGTTTAAAGCTCATTTAACCAAGTGTCATGCACCCAAGGAAGAGTAATGGAGGATAGTAGTCTGTACTTTAGATCAGTCATGGCAGTCTCTCAGTAATGTCTCTGATTTTAGTTCCTGGAAGGCAGCAGTCTTCTCAAGACTCTCTATTGGGTCGACAGATAGGTTTCTCAGAGCCCTTTAACAGAGAGTCACTCACTACAAGTACCCATCTTTTTATGGTGTCTGCCATGAGCTCAATGTGTTGCTTTATGTCATCTTTCAAATACACAGTAGCTCCTAGTGTGTTGTACTGCACTGCACCTGGTGCTAGCCAGGCACTGCTGTAGCCTACTAATTACTCCATAAGATCTGTGACATGACTATTATACAAGAGTATCTGCTTGATACCAAGAATTCCAGTATCCTATTTAATTTTTATGATGCCAGAATTCATGTCATTCAGTAAAGGTTTTCCTTTCACCCTCTCACTCCATACTTCATGTCCAAGTCAGCTGGCATTTAGGTATCTAATTCACCTGCCTTATTATATAAATAAATATATTGTAATAATTACTTTCTTTTCAACCTGGCCTTTTCAGAAACACATTAAATGTTAGTCACACATACTTCGGTCCTGTCAGCTCAAACCAGATACTGTCAATTTTTCTCAACTAGCAGTTCTCTGTGGCCTTTTAATTTTCAGTTGTAATTCAAATAGAATGGTCTAGTTCTGTTTGAATTAAGGTGTAACCCTTTCCTCCAGATCAGATCTTCTTTCCATATTGTTGAAGAATTTCTGATGTTTGAATCTTCCATCCTTACATGATTAGCTCCTTTATGCATGAGAATCCAGATCTCTACCTACTTCTTTGATGTCTCATGTGCAACTGGCAACATTTCAGATGATGATGAAGGTCCTTACTTCATCTTTTTGCCCTAAGGTAAACCTCCAGAACATCCTTCCTACACTGGTACTTTACATAAGTGTTACCAGTAACCTTTATCCTGTATCCCAAGTGTCTTGTGTAGAAAACTTCTAAGGGATGCAACTTTCACATACAGGCAACAGGTTTTCTTCAGAAAAGTTTGGAGTTTGGGTTTAAAAAGTTGAAAAAATGAAGTGGTTGCCCCCCTGCTCTTCCTGTCTTCTCACTTGGCTTCTTCTGCCTCCTTCTCTGTCTCTCTCTGTCTTGGACTGTTTGGAGATGTGTCACTGCCACTGAAAGAGAACGTTATCACTTCTGAAAATATTTTAGCTTCTCAAATGAAGAAAATTTATGGTGAGTGGGAACACTTACCCAGAGAGACTGTAAGAATTCTGAACCTTGAAGATTAATGAGGATGAAGACTGAAGTCAGACAACTGACATGATTTGAGAGAGAAAATGAAGGTATTAATGAGGATGCTTCAGAGGGTTTCTATCTCCGTATGTGGTAAAACTCCATATGTCTGTATCTTGTGGGGTTGGTTTCTTAAGATGTGGTGGGGGGAGTGAATTAAAATGTTTTGAGGCCTTCTGCAAATTAAGTAAGGTGTTTCACTGCCTGCAGGTTCAGATGCGGTTTTGTCAAACCCTTTCTTTGTGTCTGACATTTTAGGTTGAAATATAGTCAGGGTCTGTAACCCACAACATTGGTGGCAATATAGGTAGGATGCATGGGGATCCAGACAAGGACTTACACAACATTATGCTACTGCTACAGCCACATCAGACACCCTTGACTCTTTTTTCCATTATATTGGGAATCTCCTCCTTTTACTTCTATATGTCTTGGAGAAGTTATTTTCTGAAGAAATAGTTAAGTATACTCCTCTAATCCTAATCCATACTTTTTACGCTGGTTAGCAAACAGTAAGAAATATTCATAACTACTGAAAGAGAAAATACAATGTGAAAGGCAAGCTGATCTGAACTTGTAGCTATATAGTTCAACAGTTTGTTCCCTGGTTGCCCAGCCATGGCACTTTTCCTCACCCCGAGCAATCTCTTTTCCTTACCCTGAGACACAACTTGAAAAAGCCTTGCCGAGACTCTTCACAGTGTACTGTGGTTACTAGGGGAGCTACTGTCTCTGAAAGAACTTCAGAGTAGCCTGTGTTGCCCCAGTGATCCCTAGACATCACCCACAACACACAGTCACCACCTCACACTATTCTTACAGATTTCCCAGTTTTCATTCCCAACATCCTTGTTCTCTTCTCCTTCCTGATATTCCCAATGAAAAAAAACCACATAATATGAGAAACTTTTCTTTCTGTGCTATGTATATAATGCTATACACAATAGTCTGTGTCTGGTCTACCCTCGTTACAGTGATTGATAACTTAATGCCTATTATATATACCATCTCATCAGTCCAATGAAAAACATCAGTCCAATAAGGGAATTGTTAAAAAAAATCAGAAAAGTAGAAAAATCTTCAGTATGGTCAGTAATTAGTGTGTACATAATCCGAAAAATATTTTCAGAGAACATTGCCTGTAATGAGTAGTTTTTGTCATGACTTTATCCTTTAAAATACATTTCTAGCCACATGTCTGCCAGACCCAAGAAAAGAAAAAAAATTAGTGGTTTTTCTAATCCTACTTAAAGTTCTTGGCTTTGCCTAACTACTTCAGAATTATTCAAATAAAATATAATTTGCCATTTTAGTAGCATGTAGCATACAACATTCTTGTTTTGGTAGTATCCAATGATCTGTATTCTTTTAGGTTTTTCCTCTATGACTTTATATTTTTTTTGTTTCTTAGCAATCCTGTTTCTTAGAAAATATTTCAATGGAAGATCACTAATAATTTTTCTAAAAATAATAGCTTTTCTTGTTGACAGGGCATTTCTGAAATAGTATTTTAAACACCTATAAGTTGAAATAAATCTCCTTTCCAATTCTCATTACACAAGAAGATTCTGCTAGAAATTTCTTTCATTATTTCTCTCAAAATGACCTGATTGCTAAAAAAAGTTACAGTGAAATTATTTTTTAAATTAATTAAAATCGTTTCGGTTGCAGAGAAATGATAGAAAATTATGAGCAATTTCTCTGCAACTTTATAATAAATCTGAGTACGAGACAGTGGCTTAATTATTTTCTTAAAAATTATAAAATAATTATAACAGAATTCCAATCCAGTGCACATATTAAATTTTGTTTTCTCTAAAATATTGCAAAATTCAAGAGGTGAACAGAGTCAACAGCATGGAGATGGACAACAGGACAATCCAGAAATTGTTGAGCAATTCATAGGATCATAGGATGTTAGGGGTTGGAAGGGACTCAAAGAGATCATCGAGTCCAACCTCCCTGCCAGAGCAGGACAAAACTATCTAACACAGATCACAGAGGAACATATCC